>MDKI01005697.1:0-67221 GCA_005239505.1 Nicotiana paniculata
TAGCTCTGCAAAGGAGGTGCTCTAATAGGAGCTGAAGGAGCACTGTAGACTGGCTGAGCGGAAAGAGGCATATAAGAACCACGACCACCCGAAGTACCATAGGAAGCCTGAAGTGCTGAATTAAACGTCCTAGAAGACTGACCTCTACTAAATGAAATCCCTCCACTAGATGAGGCACCATTGAAACCACCGGAATGGCGAGGTCTCTTGTCAGACCCCTTACCCCTCATACTGAGAACCAAATCAACTCTCCTAGCTATATTAGCTGCATCCTGAAATGAAATCTTATTCCCTGTGTCCTTAGCCATCTGCAACCTTATGGGTTGAGCAAGGCCCTCAATAAGCTGCCTGACCCTCTCTCTCTCTGGGCAACAAGAGAATAGCATGTCTAGCCAAATCCACGAACGAGTCTCAGACTGGGTAACAGACATGCTTCTCTGTTGAAGTCGCTCAAACTGACGACGCTTCTCCTCTTGAGTAGTAACATGCAAAAAATTATCTATAAAGAGATGAAAAAACGGATCCCAAGTCAAGGTAGGCGACCCAACTAGTCTAGTCAACAAATAATTCCTCCACCATTTCATGGCGGAACGAGTCAACTGAAAAGCAGCAAAATCGACCCCATTGGTCTCCAAAATACCCATGTTACGCAAAACCTCATGAAAATTATCCAGACATTCCTGAGGATCCTCAGAAGTCGCGCCCACTGAACTGAACAGGGAAGACCTTGATAAACCTGTCCAGTCTCCATAAAGCATCTGAGGACATAGTTGCCCTCTCAACAGGCGGCGCTGGAGCAACTGTCTAAATTAAAAAATTTGATTGGTTGCTGGGGTCTGAATCTGAGGAGTAGTCTGAACCGAACTGTGGGTAGCAGGAGTCTGGACCCCTCATCTAGCCTGAGATACGACTGCTACAACGGGGCATGTGCCAGTCTAAGCCACGCTCTCCATAATACCCACTAAACGGACCAAAGCATGCTGAAGTACCGGGGTAGGAATAAACCTCTCTAGGACCTCAGCTGGTCCTGCTGGAACTGTCTGAGTTGGAGCCCCCCCATAAATCTCAATCTAGGGCTCCGCAACTGGGGCTGCAGTACGAGAAACGGGCTGAGTCCTGCCCCTGCCTCGGCCTCTGCCCCTAATAGAAGATGTTGTTGCTGGAAGACCGGATTGTTGGTTAGCGGAAGAAGAAGCACATGTTCTCGCAATCTGCGAGAAAGTAGAAGAGTTCAATCAGTATTTGAGATACCAAGAATCTCACGACATATTAAAAATAAACATTGAGTTTGTTCCTAATCATAGCCTCTGTGGGATAAGTACAGACGTCTCTCTACCGATCCCTTAGACTCTATCAAGCTTGTTCCTGAATTGGGAGACCTATGCAACCTTGTTCTTTGATACCAACTAGTTTCAAGACCCTCAATGACTACTACGCACGAACGATACACACGATCTACCACAATTGCATCCCCCACCGGTGTAAACACATAAACAGGAACACTCAAGGAATCACAGGGCACAATCAAATCCGAGGAAAAATAGGATGAAATATAAGAATAACTAGACACCTGATCAAACAAAACTGAAGCAGCTCTATCACAAACTGAGATGATACATATGGTAAAAGCATAGGAGGACTCCGCCTCTGGTCTAGCTAGAAATGCGTAAAGTCGGGGCTAGGATCCACCACCCTGAACTGTGTCTCTAGGAGGACCTCTGATGGGTGGACCTCCACCTCTAGAAGGCTGGCCTCCACCTCTGGCGACCTGTCCTCCACCTCTAACAATCTGACCCCTGCCTCTACCTGCTGGACCCCTACCCCTGGCTGGCTGGGAAGGTGGTGCTGCAGCTGGTGCCGGAACTATGGCACGAGAACCTTGGTACTGATGTTGATTACCTACAAACTTTGAAAAATATCTCTGATGAAGCCCATACTCACCACACTCAAAACATCTTTCCTAACATGAATATTGACCCTGACGAGCCGGCTGACCACGATAATAGCTCTGCAAAGGAGGTGCTCTAATAGGAGCTGAAGGAGCACTGTAGACTGGCTGAGCGGAAGGAGGCATATAAGAACCACGACCACCCGAAGTACCATATGAAGCCTGAAGTGCTGAATTAAACGTCCTAGAAGACTGGCCTCTGCTAAATGAAATCCCTCCACTAGATGAGGCACCATTGAAACCACCGGAATGGCGAGTTCTCTTGTCAGACCCCTTACCTCTCATACTGAGAACCAAATCAACTCTCCTAGCCATATTAGCTGCATCCTGAAATGAAATCTTATTCCCTGTGTCCTTAGCCATCTGCAACCTGATGGGTTGAGCAAGGCCCTCAATAAGCTGCCTGACCCTCTCTCTATCTTGGCAACAAGAGAATAGCATGTCTAGCCAAATCCACGAACGAGTCTCAGACTGGGTAACAGACATGCTTCTCTGTTGAAGTCGCTCAAACTGACGACGTTTCTCCTCTTGAGTAGTAACATAAAAAAAATTCTCTATAAAGAGATGAAAAAACGGATCCCAAGTCAAGGTAGGCGACCCAACTAGTCTAGTCAACAAATAATTCCTCCACCATTTCATGGCGGAACGAGTCAACTGAAAAGCAGCAAAATCGACCCCATTGGTCTCCAAAATACCCATGTTACGCAAAACCTCATGAAAATTATCCAGATATTCCTGAGGATCCTCAAAAGTCGCGCCCACCTGAAATAAACAGGGAAGATCTTGATAAACCTGTCCAGCCTCCATAAAGCATCTGAGGACATAGTTGCCTCTCAACAAGTGGCGCTGGAGCAACTGTCTAAATTAAAACATTTGATTGGTTGCTGGGGTCTGAATCTGAAGAGTAGTCTGAACCGAACTGTGGGTAGCAGAAGCCTGGAGACCTCATCTAGCCTGAGATACGGCTTCTACAACGGGGCATGTGCCAGTCTAAGCCACGCTCTCCATAATACCCACTAAACGGACCAAAGCATGCTGAAATACCGGGGTAGCAATAAACCGCTCTAGGACCTCAGGCTGTCCCGCTGGAACTGTCTGAGTTGGAGCTCCCCCATAAATCTCAATCTGGGGCTCCGAAACTGGGGCTACAGTACGAGAAACAGGCTGAGTCCTGCCCCTGCCTCGGCCTCTGCCCTTAATAGAAGATGTTGTTGCTGGAAGACCGGATTGTTGGTTAGCGGAAGAAGAAGCACATGTTCTCGCAATCTGCGAGAAAGTAGAAGAGTTCAATCAGTATTTGAGATACCAATAATCTCACGACATATTAAAAATAAACATTGAGTTTGTTCCTAACTTCATAGCCTCTGTGGGATAAGTACAGACGTCTTTGTACCGATCCCTCAGACTCTATCAAGCTTGTTCCTGAATTGTGAGACCTATGCAACCTTGTTCTCTGATACCAACTAGTCACGACCCAAATTCCGAACCTTAGGGATCGTGATATCGCCTAACACCACACTAGCTAGGCAAGCCAATGTTAGAATTCAATTAGCTATTTTTCCTTTGGTTACTTATTTAAACGCAAAAAAAAAAATAAAAAAATTTAAAGTAAATTACGTCTAATGATTTCAAGAGAATAACCTCATAAATAAAATGTTAATCAAATAAATAAATCGAGCCACGAACTAAATATGTATATATCTAAGACTACCCAGGGTCTGGTGTCACAGTTCACGAAATTCTAAGAATGCTACAAATAATGGACTGAAAAAAATAATATCTTTGTTTCATATATAATAGAAACAATATCTAAGAACTAAGAGAAGACTCCAGGAATCTGCGGACGCCGGTAGATCTACCTCGTGTCTCCGAATGATGAATGCGGGCTACTAAAAATCTCCTAACACTGGTTGGTACCTGGATCTGCATAAAAGAGTGCAAAGTGTAGTATCAGCACAACCGACCCTACGTACTGAGTAAGTGTTGAGCCTAACGTCGACGAAGTAGTGACGAGGCTACGGCGGGGCATTTACAATATAACCTGTGAACAATATAAAATAAAGCAAAAAGGAAATTCTAAAATAATAAAACAATAACTGTAGCAACAATTTAAAATAACTTAGTCACCTTTTCCAGGTCTCAGCTATAACAAATTGTCACGTAATTTCCAAATTTCCAAACTGTAATCTTAAAAATAAAAGTAGTGCAAAATATGAAAAATAGTGAAATAAACCAGTAAGTTCTCAGATCTTTGTTTTCTTTGAAAATCAGTAAAATATAAGTTTCCTCCCTTATTGCTCCATATTGTGGTGTGCAACCCGCTCCCATGTGTCCACCCTTATTTCTACTGGAAGTTGGAGCAGGTTTGCAATGTCATTTGATATGTGTGTGCAAATCTTCAGGACATCCGGACAAGGTTTGGTTAGTTTCAGCATCTTTGGTGAATTTCTGAAGTTTGAAGATCCTTAGGCTTGAATAATGGGTTGATTTGGTGTTTCGATATTATTTTGGCTGTTCCAAGGGTTCGACTAAGTTTGGGTGATAATTTATGACTTGTGGGTACCATTGGTTGAGGTCTTGAGGGCCTCGGGATTAGTTCGGATGGTTGACGAAATGGTTTTTGGAATTTAAAGGCTATTGGTGTAATCTATTATGGTGTTTCGTAAATGCGGAAGGGTGACCGTAGGTGCGATCACCGAATGTGTGTTTAGTCACCGCAAGTGTGGAGTTGGTCTAGCTGAGGCTTCATCACAAATGCAGAAGGTTACTACACATGCGAGCCCACAGGTGCGGTTCGTTGAGCGCAAAAGCGAAAAATGGATTTTTAAGTAAGGACCGCAGGTGCGCACCTGGGACCGCAGGTGCGCACCTGGGAACGCAAGTGCGGGTCCGCGGGTGCGAGGGAAGGTCTGCAGGTGCGGTTTTGCTGGAAGAAAGTATAAAGGGTGCTTTCACAAATATTTCTTATATTTCACCATTTTTGAAGACGGGGTTGGAGCTTTTTGAGGGAGTTTGAAGAGGGATTCAAGGGAAACACATTGAGGCAACATTTTTGAACCTAATACTCGATTCTATGTGGGTATTTGACTGATTAATCACGAAATTTGTGGGATTTAATGGTGTAATTGGAGGGGTTAGGGCTTGGAAATTGGAGACTTTCAATTTGGGATTTGAGGGTTCATTTGAAGTCCGATTGTGATGTTCTAGGTATGTATAGACTCGTGGGAGGATGAAGATTCTAGTGATGTGATTTTTATCGAATTCCGAGACGTGGTCTCGGGGATCGAGTTTGGCCAATTTCGGGATTTTTGGTTGAATTTGATAATTTTTGAGTGGGCTTCGTTCCTTAGCATATGTTAATGATGTAAATCAGATTTTTGGTAGATTTGGAGCAATCGAGGTCGAGTCTAGAGGCAAAGGCATTAAGGGCTAGGATTTTAGCCGGTTTTGAGATAAGTAATGTTTCCAAACTTGGTTCTAAGGGTTCGAAACACGAACTATATGATGTATGATTAAAATTTAGGTGATTCACATGCCAAGTAACGGGCATGCGGGTGTGCACCGAGTAATTTGTGTCGTGGCTCATCCCATGGCACCGTCTAGTAGTTATCTAGAAATCATTCTAAGTCAAATGCTAGGGCTTTGAGTTAGTAAGGCTATGGGTAAAGTTTATCTTCGAGAAATTTTGGAATCCGGGCACGTGGGCCTGAGGGCAATTTTGTCAACTTTTTGAGCGAAGATGGGAATTTATATAATTTGAATTGTTACAAGTATTAGATTATATTTTCATTGGTTTGCCTGTTATTTGGCTAGTTTTGGGGCGTTGTGCATTGATTTGGGTCATCGGAAGGGCTTGATGGTCTTGGAGGCCGGTTATCAATCTTCAGAGCGAGGTAAGTCTCATTTCTAACCTTGCGAGGGGGAATTTCCCCCATAGGTGAACTAATCGAATATGTGCTTCTATTTGTGGGGGCTACGTACGCACAAGGTGACAGGAGTCCGTGCGTAGTTGTTATAATGCTTGTGCCTGGGTAGTCTAGGACCCACTAGCATGCTTTACATGTTGTACTTGTAATTTTGCTAATAAAATTAGACTGTTAAAATTATCGAATGAATACCTAAGATGGTTAAACTTTATTTTATTAATCATCTAGAAAGGGAATTGATTTTTCTTGGATAAATGTTTTCCTGATAAAGCATGCTTTACTAGCCGTTCTTGTAGCCTTGCTGATAAATTTATAATATTTAGAACTTTATCGAACTTGGAAAATGAATTTCCAGAAAAGATTTAAATACTATATTCGAGTCCATTAAAAATAGAATTTTATCACTTCCTTGAGTAACTGTTTTCCTGATAAAATATGAATTTAATGTGTGAATATGTGTATCTATGAGTACCTGAGTCGCATATATGATTTGCGAGCAGGGTAACTCTATTAATATATATGACCGCGTCACATGATCGATTCGCGAGCGGGGTAATAGATGCATCTATGGTTCGAGCCATTTGACCCTTCGGCTATGCACATTTTATTATTGTTGGCTTATGTCGTTCGATCCTCAGCATTGCATGTACATGATATTTACTGCGTACTTGCTGTGATTTTTACCTGAATACTAGCCTGGAAATTATAAATTTCCAACTCAAATGACGAGATTTAAAAATTTAAATGTGAAAAAAGTTGTTATTAGTTGCCACTAGTTATTAAATTGCCTATGATATCCATGCTTAGTGTCGCCCTTGATTTTATTAAATTGACCTCTAACAAGTGTCAAATTCGACCTCTTATCAGTACCTCTTCGAGTTTAGGGGGGATACTTACTGAGTACAAGTTGTTTTCGTACTCATGCTACACTTGTTGTGCATTTTTATCGCACATGTACATTCATAGATAGTGGCCCTGCTTGACTCAGTGATGCGGCTGACTTGGAGACTTAGACGAGCTGCACCATCCGGAGACGACCCGCAGTCGACCGAGTCTCCCTCAGATGTATTGTATTTTATTTTAAATTCCTTGTCCAGTTTGTACTCCGGACAAGTATTGTAGTATATGTATAATTCTTAGAAATTTACTCATGCACTTGTGACACCGGGTTCTGGGATTATTGTGATGTATTGATAAATGAATTTTCAAATATCGATAGTTACTCAGAAAATTTTATCTGATTATTATAAAACGAAACGAAAAGTAACGATTTCGAAATACTAAAATAGAAATTTAATTTAACTATTTTGTGATGGCTTGCCTGACAGTGGTGTTTGGCGCAATCACGACCTCAATGGATTTTGGGTCGTTACATAAGATTTCAATTTATATCCTAAAATTTCAATTTATAAACTAAAAGTTCAATTCATAAACTAAAAGTTCAATCCATATCCTAAAAGTTCAATTCATAAACTAAAAATTCAATTCATATCCAAAAGGTCCAATTCATATCCTAAAATTTCAATTTATAAACTAAAAGTTCAATTCATAAACTAAAAATTCAATTCATATCCAAAAGGTCCAATTCATATCCTAAAATTTCCAATTCATATCCTAAAATTTCAATTCATATCCTAAAATTCTAATTTATAAACTAAAAGTTCAATTCGATTCACAAAAAAAAATCCTAAACCCTAGATTCTAACTAAACTATTCAAGACAATACAAAATATAACTCAAATCTAACTAAACTATTCAAGACTAATTAAGCTAATTACTTAATAAAATAAATTAACAAAGCTAATTAAAACAAGACCTAAACCCTAGTTGAAACAATAAAATACAATGTTCAAATAATTGAAACAAAACCTAGAAATAACAAAGAAATGGGTTGTAATTCAAACCTTGAATTTTTAGGTGGAGAAGGAGAGATTGGCAGTACAGTGGCAGTGGCAGCTCCGGCGACCGTGACGTGGGGAGGAGAATGGGATTTGTGTGAGGGAGATAGAGAAGGGGAGTGGAAGGTATTGAGGGAGGAGTTAGGAAAATTTTGGGGAAGAAAATAAGAGAAAGGGGGGGAAACCAATTATTTCATTATGTATTAAGAATTACCGACCAACGTTGGTCGGTAATTTTGGTCGGTCTTTAAGTGTTGGCCGTTTGACCAAAAACAAACCAACGTTGGTCGGTATTTAAAAACAAAATATTTTTTTTTGTTTTTATTTCATAATATATTATAAGCTATAAAAAATTATTATAAACTATAAAAAATTATTATTATCTATAACCATTTATTTTATTTAACTATACAATTATTATAAATAATTATAAACTATAAGCATAATAATTACAAAAATTATATTAACTAGGTAATTTTCTTTAATAGATTATAATAGCATCTATGTAAGTAAATTTTTTAAGTTATACTTAAGTATATGAATAATTTAACAAACACACACATACACTATATTGTAATCGATGATCAATCGTATACATTACTACGTACGAATAATTAATCAATTGATAAACAAATATAATATTATTCTATTTTAGGCCGAGACGTTTTTTCTTATATTAATCAATTATAGGTCAAAATATTTTATTTTTAATATTCATCGATGCATCTAAACAAGTTATAAGTCGATGAATCAATTTAAAGTCAATCAATCCCTAAAAGAACCCGACCCTCTGTTGGTAGCGCTTTGTGTTCGTATATATATACGACTATCAAAGTGTGTGTGTGTGTGTGTGTATATATATATATATATATATATATATATATATATATATATATATTGTTACGACCCGATAGGTCGTTTTGTGAGTTAGCGCCCCGATAACCTAGTAACTGCTTCTCCCATGTCTATTTATGTTATTGGAACTAGTTGGAGCGTTGAGTGATGAAATCCAGAGTGATTTTTGACACATAGTCCATAAAGGTGGAATTTCGCTTTAGAAATCTGGCCGTAGCTAGAACTATGTGAACACGGATCAGGAATGGAATTCTGTCGACTTCGTTAGCTCCGTTGGGTGATTTTGGGGTTGGGAACATGTTCGAAATGTGCTTTCGAGGTCGGTTGTGGATTTAGGCTTGAACTGGCTAAAGTTAGAATTTCGGCGATTTCGGCCGATAGGTGAGATTTTGATATCGGACTCGGAATGGATTTGCGAAAAAGGTATCAGGTCCGTAATGTCATTTATTACCTGTGTGAAAAATTTGAGGTCATTCAGATAAGTTTAGACGTGTTTCGGCATCGTATGTGAATTCTAGAAATTTCCTAAGTTCTTAGGCTTGAATCTATGCATAACTGATGATTTTGATGTTGTGAGATGTATTTTTAAGGCTCGACCAAGTTTGAAAAAGGTACTAGGGTCAGCTGGTAGGTTTGGTCTAGGTCCCGGGGGCCTCGGGGTTGTTTTGGATGCCCAACGGGTGACTTTTGTGAATTGAGAACAACTGAACTATTCTGGTTCTGGTGTCTCGCACCTGCGATGGTATTTTCGCAGGTGCGGACACGGAGGTGAGAATGAGGAGCCGTAGGTGCGACCCCAGGCCATTAAACTAATTTCCGCACCTGCGATTGTATTTTCGTAGGTGCGGGCTCACAGGTGCGAAAGAGGTGCCTCAGGTGCGACCCCGGGCCACTTAATGAACTTTCGCACCTGCGATTGGGTTTTCACAGGTGCGGCACTGCAGGTGCAGCACCGTAGGTGCGATCCCAGTGTCACAAGTGCGAAATGTCTGGGCAGTTTATACAAAAAATCCGAGGGTTTGAATTTCATAATTCCAAAACATTGATTGTGAGCTCGGGACTTGGCTATTTTTAGTGGGATTTGAAGAGGAGGATCATAGGTAACGTTTTCTAACCTTAATCCCTTTATATATCATTAATCTCTGTCATTTTCCTCAATCTAACCAATGAAATTGGATGAAAAACCATGGAAATGAGATGAAATTTTCCC
Source organism: Nicotiana paniculata (assembly GCA_005239505.1). NCBI lineage: Eukaryota > Viridiplantae > Streptophyta > Magnoliopsida > Solanales > Solanaceae > Nicotiana > Nicotiana paniculata. Next base: position 9,838 of record MDKI01005697.1, read on the forward strand.
AAGTAGAAATCTAAGAATTTAGATAGATTTAGACGTCGGGTTTTCTTGATTCTTGTTCTAGTGGGTTCATGAGAAAATGGGTGTTCGAGAAATATACATTTTACCTGATTCCGAGACGTGGGCCCGCGGGATTTTTTGGGCGAATTTCCTAATTTTGCGTATTACCTTATAAATAATTAGCTATTTTGTTCCCTTGAAGCGATATTTACACCATGCAATCGATTTGAATAGATTTGGGCCACCCGGAGTCAGATACTCGTGGCAAGAGCTTGGTCTTGAGTTGATTAGCGCAGTATAGGTAAGTGGCTTTCCTAATTCTGTGTTGGGGGCTTTCCCTTAGCATATTATACTGATTTTGTTACGTGGACGCCGTCTACGCGAGGTGACGAGTGCGTACACAGGTCATTGTTGTAAAAATCCTATTTTTACTCCTACAAAAATCACTCATTTTCGTTAACATATTACTGTTTCCATCTTAATAGAGTAGATAGCTTAAAAGTAAGCATGCCTACATGTTCTGACTTGTTTTCCTCTTATTTGTTACTAGTCACATTATGCTTAGGTATTTTTACTCTATTCTTACCTGTTGTTTTCCTATACTATTTAATTAAGCCACAATTGACATACTCTGCATTTTGCATATTTAAATTGGGACTACGGACCGAGATCCGGGAGCTTTCCTCCCTTGTACTGCATTTCATATTTAAATTGAGACTACGGACAGAGATATGGGAGCTTTTCCCCTGTACTGCATAGCATATTTAAATTAGGACTACGGACTGAGATCCGAGAGCTTTCCTCGTGTAATGCATTGCACATTTACCGTTGAGATATATGTTGTGCAGAGCCGAGGGCTCTCTTTCTGTATTTAAATCTTTCTGTCTTTGTTAATACTGATTATCATTGCTTATATGAATTTCACAGTTTAAAATTAGATATATTGACTTGCTTTTTTTTCAAACTCAGTAGGGCCTCAACCTAACCTCGTCACTACTTGACTGGGGTTAGGCTTGGAACTTACGGAGTACAGAATGTGGAGTACTCACATCCTTTCCTGCGCATGTTTTTCCCATGTGCAGATCGACGTACCAACACTCAGTATCGTGGCTAGGAGTCGTTCCAGCAGCAGCCAGGAGACCGCGAGGTAATTCTGCCGCGTCCGCAGAATCCAACGAGTCCCCTACTACTCTAGTATAGGCATTGAAAACTTGAATAATTTTCCACTGTTTCATTGTATAGAGCTACATTTAGTATAGAGCTTGTGACTATGGTGACATTCCGAGTTTTGGGAAGTAAATATATATGTTAACTAGTTACGTTATGTCTACTTGAGTCTTTTTATGGATTTATTTTATTGATTCTGTCATGTTCCGCAAATTTTAGGTATACCTAGTCGTAGAGACTAGGTGCCGTAACCATATCTTTCAGAGGGTAAAACTAGGTCGTGACAAGTTGGTATAAGAGCGTTTAGGTTCATAGGAGTCACAAGTCACAAGCTGGTTTATTAGAGTCTCACAGATCGGTGCGGAGACGTCCGTATCTATCTTCGGGAGCCTATGTAACTGTTAAGAACAATAAAATTCTTTGGAATTCCTTATCGTGCTAGTTGTTGTCATCGAATTCTTAAACTCTATTCTATTCTTGCTTGTAGATGGTTCGTACCCGTATCGGACGTACTGATGACCAGGCACCCGAGCCCCCAGTCAGAGCCACTAGAGGCAGAGGCCGGGCAAGAGGATGAGCACGCGGTGCAGCCCGAGCACCGGCTAGAGCAGAGGTAGAGGAGCCCCCAGCAGCTACAATTGTAGGGGCACAAGAGGTCCCTACTGTTACTCCAGACCTCCAGGAGACATTGGCCCAGTTCTTGAGTGCCTTCAATAATCTATCTCAGGCGGGTCTACTCCCGATAGCTCCAGCTACATCCCAGGCCGGAGGAGGGACACAGACTCTCGCGGCCCGTACTCCTGAGCAAGGAGTTCATATTGGGCAGGTTCCAAAGTATATTCCTATGCCCCCAGCAGCTCCAGCTCAGCATGAGACTAGGATAGCTGTTACAGAGGCAGAGCAGCTCCGACTTGAGAGGTACAAGAAGTACCACCCACCTGAGTACAACGGACTAGCTTCAGATGACGACCTGGGTTTTCTTGAGGGGTGTCATCGCATTCTCCGCAGTATGGGTATTGTGGATACTAGTGGGGTTTATTTCACTACTTTCCAGTTGAGGGTAGCAGTTTATCAGTGGTGGAGTGGTTTTCAGCTTAGTAGCCCGGACGAGGCAGCTTCACTTACTTGGGGTCAGTTTTACGAGATGTTCTTACTTGAGTTTGTCCCTCAGAGCTTCATGGATGTTTGGCGTGCGTCGTTTGAGAAGCTATGCCAGGGTGCCATGACTGTGTTAGAGTATGCACTCTGTTTCAGCGATTTGGCTCGCCATGCACCAGCTTTGGTTGTCACTATCAGAGAGAGGGTTTGACGTTTTATTGAGGGACTCCACCCGGTATTCAGACTAGCATGGCTAGAGAGCTGGAGACCGATATTACTTACCAGCAGGCTGTGAGTATTGCCCGGAGGATTGAGACTATGCTAGCTCGGAACAAGGAGGAGAGAGAGGCCAAGAGGTCTCGAGAGACTGACAATTTTTCGGGAGGCCGTGCACCAGCAACATGCTATGGTAGGGGTTTTGTGAGTCTCTCTGTTCATTTAGCTCTCCCAGCAGCCAGCGGTATTCTAGCTCCTCCTAGACCTCAGGAGCCTTATTATGCACCACCAGTATCTCAGGTGCCTCATGCTCGATATGCTATCACTGGCCAGCCCAGCAGGCTAGTTGAGAGTCAGCAGCGGCCGCCACGTCCTCCGAGGGGTTTCTTTGAGTGTGGTGACCCTCATCATATGATTAGAGATTGTCCCAGAGCGAGGGGGCGCACCACCTCAGACTTATCAGGGTGAACCCCATCAAATTTATCAGGCTCCACGTCTTCCATCAGGCCCTCCAGCTATTCTTCCAGCCCCAGTTGCTACCCCACCACCTCAGGCAGCTCGAGGTTGAGGTCGGGGAGGTCGAGGTCACCCTACAGGGGGAGGCCAGGCCAGGTACTATGCTCTTCTGGCCCAGTCGGAGGCCATTGCTTCAGATTTAGTCATTACATGTATTGTTCCCGTTTGTCATATAGATGCATTGTTATTATTTGACCCAAGCTCTACATATTCATACGTGTCTTCCTACTTTGCTTCACATCTGGGGATAGCCCGAGACTCTTTGAGTTCCCTTGTTTATGTTTATACTCAGGTGGGAGATTCTCTTGTTGTGGACCGCGTATATCGGTCATGTTTGATTACAGTAAGTGAATTTGAGACCAGAGCTGATTTGCTACTACTCAGTATGGTAGATTTCGATGTTAAATTGGGTATGGACTGGTTGTCTCCCTATTATGCCATTTTTGATTGTCACGCCAGGATTGTGACGCTGGCTATGCCGCGATTTCCGAGGTTATAGTGGAGAGGTTCCTTGGAGTATACTCCCGGCCGAGTCATTTCTTTTCTTAAGGCTCAGCGGATGGTTGGAAAGGGGTGTGATGCATATTTGGCTTATGTGAGAGATGTTAGTATTGAGGCCCCTACAGTTGAGTCAGTTCCAGTTGTCAGGGACTATTCTGATAGAGACATTGGTTGTGGCATTGACTTGTTGCCGGGCACCCAGCCAATTTCCATTCCTCCTTATCGCATGGCTCCTCTTAAGTTGAAGGAGCAGTTACAGGAGTTGCTTCAGAAGGGATTCATCAGGCCCAGTGTATCACCTTGGGCGCTCCGGTATTATTTGTGAAGAAAAATGATGGCTCGATGTGTATGTGTATTGACTACCGGCAGCTGAATAAGGTGACAGTGAAAGACAAGTACCCATTGCCTCGCATTGATAATCTATTTGACCAGTTACAGGGTTCTAGGGTGTTCTCTAAGATTGATCTATGTTCTAGTTATCATCAGTTGAAGATTCGGGAATCGGATATCCCGAAGACTGCCTTCAGGACCAGATATGGCCACTATGAGTTCTTTGTTATGTCATTTGGGCTAACCAACGCCCCAACAGCCTTCATGCACATGATGCACAACATATTTCGGTCTTATCTTGATACTTTCGTCATTGTGTTCATTGATGACATTCTGGTATATTCTGGGTCCCAGGAGGACCATGAGCAGCACTCGAGGACCGTGCTTCAGACATGGAGAGAGAAGAAGTTGTATGCCAAGTTTTCTAAGTGTTAATTTTTGCTTGATTTTGTGGCATCCCTAGGCCACGTGATGTTTTCGGATGGGATCAAGGTATATCCAAAGAAGGTGGAGGCGGTTCAGAGTTGTCTTATACCGTCCTCAGATGCTGAGATCCGCAGTTTCCTCGGTTTGGCTGGGTATTATCGTCGTTTTGTGGAGGGATTTTCATCCATTTCAGTGCCTATGACCACACTGACTCAGAAGGGTGCATATTTTATATGGACTGAGTAATGTGAGGAGAGCTTTCAGATGCTCAGGACAGCCCTGACTACATCTTCTGTGTTAGTCTTGCCTACCCGTTCTGGGTCCTATACAGTTTATTGTGATGCTTCGAGGATTGTCTAGGGAGCGGTGTTGATGTAGGATGGTAGGGTGATTTCCTACGCGCCCAGACAGTTGAAGGTCCATGAGAAAAAGTACCATTTTCATGATCTCGAGTTGGCAGCGATTGTTCACGCCCTGAAGATATGGCGTCATTATTTTTATGTTGTTCTCTGTAAGATATTCACGGATCACCGGAGTTTGCAGCACATATTCAGGCACAAGGATCTAAATTTGCACCAGCGTGGGTGGTTGGACTTGCTAAAGGACTATGAAATCACCATATTATACCACTGGGGAAGGCCAATGTGGTGGTCGACGCCTTGAGTCGTCGGGCGGAGAGTTTGGCATACCTTCATGCAGCTGAGAGGCCTCTAGCCTTAGATATTCAGTCCTAAGCCAGTCAGTTCGTGAGATTGGATCTTTCTGAGCCTTGCCGGTCATTAAATTGTGTGGTTTCTCGATTTTCCCTTCATGACCGTATCAGAGAGCACTAGTATGATGATCCTCACCTTTTGGTTCTTCAGGATAGAGTCCGGTGGGGTGATGCCAGAGATGTGACTATTGGATATGACGGGGTGATGAGGATGCAGGGCCGTATCTGTGTGCCCAACGTTGATGGGCTTCGGGACTTGATTCTTGAGGAGGCCCACAGTTAGTGGTATTCCATCCATTTGGGTACCGCGAAGATGTACCAGGATCTGAGGCAGCACTATTGGTGGCGATGAATGAAGAAGGATATAGTTGAGTTTGTAGCCAAGTGTCTCAACCGTCAGGAAGTCAAATGTGAGCACCAGAGACAGGGAGTGTTACTTGCACGTTGAGCTTCAATAGTGGAAGTGGGAGCGGATCACCATGGAATTTGTGGTTGGACTTCCTCAGATGTTGAGGAAGCAGGATGCTATTTGGGTGATTGTGGATCGGCTGACAAAATCTGCCCATTTCCTTCTAATACTGACTACATATTCATAGGAGAGGTTGGATGAGATTTATATCAGAGAGATTGTTCACCTCCACGGTATTCCAGTATCGATAATTTCAGACAGAGGTACATAGTTCACTTCACGGTTCTGGAGAGCCGTTCAGCAGGAGTTCGGCACCAGGTAGAGTTGAGCACAGCTTTTCACCCTCAGAAAGATGCGCAGTCCGAGTGCACAATTTAGATTCTCGAGGATATGCTCCGTGCCTGTGTGATGGATTTTGGAGGGTCATGGGATCGATACTTGCCTCTTGTAGAGTTTGCTTATAACAACATCTACCAGTTCAACATTCAGATGGCGCCGTATAAGGCTTTGTATGGTCGGCGCTGCAGGTCTCCCGTGGGATGGTTTGAGCCAGGCGAGGCTCGATTGTTGGGTACAGACTTCTTCAGGATGCCCTGCACCAGGTGAAGGTGATTTAGGAGAGACTTCACACAGCTTAGTCCAGGAAGAAGAGCTATACGGACCGGAAGGTTCATGACTTGGCATTTATGGTTGGTCATCGGGTTTCATTCTAGTTGGACAAGGATTTGTCATATGTTGAGGAGCTAGTAGCTATATTGGATAGACAGGTCAGGAAGCTGAGTTCAAAGGATATTGTATCAGTAAAGGTTCAGTTCAGGGGTCAGCCAGTTGAGGAGGCGGCTTGGAAGGCTGAGCATGATATGCGGAGTCAGCACCCTCATCTTTTCACAGCTTCAGGTATGTTTCTATGCTCGTTCGTGGATGAAAGATTTTCTTAAGAGGGGGAGGAATTAACGACCCGGTAGGTCATTTTGAGAGTTAGCACCCCGATCCCCTAATAACCACTTCTCCCATGTCTATTTATGTTATTGGAACTAGTCGGAGTGTTGAGTGATGAAATCTAGTGTGATTTTAGACAGATAGTCCACAAATGTGGAATTTAGCTTTAGAAATCTTGTCGTAGCTAGAACTGTGTGAAGAGGGATCTAGAATGTTGGGTGATTTCGGGGTTGTGAGCATGTTCGAAATGTGTTTTCTAGGTTGGTTGTGGATTTAGGCCTGAGCTGGAGAAAGTTAGAATTTTGGCGATTTCGGCCGATAGGTGAGATTTTGATATCGGACTCGGAATGGATTTCCGAAAGCGACAGCAGGTCCGTAATGTCATTTATGACCTGTATGCAAAATTTGAGGTCATTCGGATGAGTTTAGACGTGTTTCGGCATCAGATGTGAATTCTAGAAATTTCCTAAGTTCTTAGGCTTCAATCTATGCATAAATGACGATTTTGATGTTATGAGATGTGTTTTTATGGCTCGACCAAGTTTGAACAAGGTACTAGGGTCAGCTAGTAGGTTTGGTCGAGGTCCCAGGGGCCTTAGGGTTGTTTCGGATGCCTAACGAGTGAGTTTGGTCAATTGAGAACAGTTAAACCATTATGGTTCTGGTGTCTCGCACCTGCGATTGTATTTCCGAAGGTGCGAAGGGGGAGCTGCATGTGCAATCCCAGGCTATTAAAGGAATTTTCGCACCTGCGATGGTATTTCCGCAGGTGCGGGCATGCAGGTGCGAAAGGGGTGCCGCAGGTGGGACCCTAGGACACTTAATGAACGTTCGCACCTGGGATGGGGTTTCCGCAGGTGCGGCACCACATGTGCGGCACCGCAGGTGCCATCCCAATGTCGCAAGTGCGAAATTTCTAGGCAGTACGAAAAATCCGAGGGTTTGAGTTTCATAATTCCAAAATCGATTGTGATCTCAGGACTTGGCGATTTTCAGTGGGATTTGAAAAGGAGGATCATGAATAAGATTTTCTAACCTTAATCCATTTATATATCATTAATCTCTACCATTTTCCTCAATCTAATCAATGAAATTTGTTGAAAACCCATGGAAATGGGATGCAATTTTCCCAAGTAGAAATATGAGGATTTAGGGAGATTTAGACGTCGAATTTTGGTGATTCTTGTTCGAGTGGGTTCATGAGCGAATGAGTGTTCGAGAAATATAAATTTTACCTGATTCCGAGACGTGGGCCCAGGGGACTTACTTAGCGCATGCTAGGTAAGTGGCTTGCCTAATTCTGTGTTGGGAACTTTCCCTTAGGCATTTTATACTGATTTTGTTATGTAGACGCTCTCTATGCGAGGTGACGAGTGCGTACACAGGTCATTGTTGCAAAAATTCTATTTTTACTCCTACAAAAATCACTCATTTTTATTCACATATTACTATTTCAATCTTCATAGAGTAGATAGCTTAAAAGTAAGAATGCCTACATGTTCTGACTTGTTTTCCTCTTATTTGTTACTAGTCACATCATGCTTAGGTAGTTTTATTCTATTCTTACATGTTGTTTTCCTGGACTGTTTAATTAAGCCATAATTGACATACTTCTGCTTTGCATATTTAAATTGGGACTACGGACCGAGATCCGGGAGCTTTCCCCATGTACTTCATTGCACATTTCTATTGAGATATATGATGTGATGAGCCAAGGGCTCTCTTTCTGTATTTAAATCTTTTCGTCTTTGTTAATCCGGTTTATTACTTATCTGAATTTCACTGTTTACAATTATATATATTGACTTGTTTATTTTTCAAACTCAGTAGGGCCTCAACCTGACCTCGTCACTACTTGACTGGAGTTAGGCTTGGCACTTACGGAGTACCAAATGTCGATTACTCACGCCCTTTCCTTCGCATGTTTTCCCCATGTGCAGATCCAGGTACTAGCACTCAGTATCATGGCTAGGAGTCGTTCTAGCAGCAACCAGGAGACCACGAGGTAATTCTACCGCGTCCCCAGAATCCCACGAGTCCCCTTCTACTCTAGTATAGGCATAGAAGAATTGTATATATTTCCACTGTTTCATTGTATATTGCTACATTTAGTATAGAGATTGTGACTATGGTGACATTCCGGGTTTTGGGAAGTGTATATGATGAGTAGTTACGTTATGTATACTTGGGTTCTTTTTCTGGCTTTATTTTATTGATTCTGTCATGTTTCGAAAATTTTAGGCTTACCTAGTCATAGAGACTAGGTGCCATCACGATACCTTTCGGAGGGTAAAACTCGGTCGTGATATATATATATATGCATATGTATGAATACACACACATATGTAATACTTCAACTATATATATAGCTTGTTATAGTATATGTTAGTGTGTGTATATATATAACACACACTTCGTTGTGCTACTTTAACTACATATATAGCATGTTATAGTATAAAAATGACTCGGTAGGTTGTTTTGAGAGTTAGTTCCCCGATCCCCTAATAAATTCTTTCCCCATGTCTATTTCTGGTTTTGGGATTTGTCGTAATGTTGAGTGGTGCAATTCGGAAAGTTTTTGAACACATAGTCCTTATATGTGAGTTTAAGCTTCAGAAATCGGACCGTAGTTGGCTCCATTTGGTGTTTTAGACTTAGGAGCGTGTCCGGAATGTGCTTTCGAGGTCTGTAGTAGATTTAGGCTTGAATTGGCGAACGATAGAATTTCAGCGATTTAGGCCGATAGGTGAAATATTTATATCGGGATCGGAATGGAATTCTGAGAGTGGCTGTAGGTCCGTCCTTTCATCTGTGACGTGTGTGTAAAATTTTAGGTCATTCGGACTAGTTTTGGTGTGTTTCAGCATCAGTTGTATATTTTGGAAATTTCATAAGTTCTTAGGCTTGAATTCATGCATAATTGGTGATTTTGGTGTTATGTGATGTGTTTTGGAGGCTCGACTAAGTTTTGGTAAGGTATTAGGATTGGTTGGTAAGTTTGGTAAAGTCCCGGGGGCCTCGGGGATGTTTCGGATGCTCAACAGGTGATTTTTTGAACTTGGTAACAGCTGAACCATTGTTGGTTCTTGTGTCTCGAACCTGCGATGGATTTTCCTCATGTGCGGACACGCAGGTGCTGAAGAGGGGCTCGCATGTGTGGGCTTGGTCAAGGTCAACCTGTTCTCGCAGGTGCGGTTGGGGTTCCGCAGGTGCGGAGCCACAGATGCGTCCCTAGTTCTTTTAGTGGGTTTTCTCACCTGCGATGGATTTTCCACAGGTGTGGGTCCCTAGGTGCGGTCCAAGGGACGCAGGTGCGGAATCGCTGGGCAATTTATATCAAATTCGAGGGCTTCAAATTCATATCTTCTAAAAATGATTCGGAGCTCGGGTATAGGCGATTTGGAGTGGGTTTTGAGGATAAGATTCATAGGTAATAATTCCGAACCTTATTTCCTTTGTATATCATTTATCTATAGATATTTTTCCATGCAATCAATGAATTGGGTGAAAAATCATGATAATGGGAAGAAGTTTCCCCAATTAGAAAATCCGAGAATTTAATAGGATTTTGATGTCGGTTTTCGATGATTCTTTTTCGAGTGAGTTCATGAGTGAATGGGTGTTCTAAATTTTTAACATTCACACGATTTCGGGACGTGGACCCGGGGGAATTTTTGGGAAATTTTCCAAATTTCGCGTATTGGCCTCGAACTTAGTAGCTATTTTGATTCCTTAAAGTGATATTTACATTATTCAATCGAATTAAATAGATTTGGGCCATTCGGAGTTGGATATTTGTGGTAAGAGCGTGGTTTTCAGTTGAGTAGCACAGTCGAGGTAAGTGGTTTGCCTAACTCTATGTTGGGGACTTCCCCTTAGGCTATTTTAATACTATGTTGTTTGGGCGCCATGTACGTGAGGTGACGAGTACGTACGCGGGCCATTGTTGCTAAAACTCCATTTTTCCCTCCATGACTTAAATCATTTCATTCCTATTTCACTGTCTCATGTATAGGCTATGTAGTTTAGATTAAGAAGAAGCATGTCTACCTATTTTACTTGAACTTCTCCTAGTTATTACTATGTGTACCATGTGTAGGTAGTTTTATCCATATTATTGCTTGTGATTTTCCTGAACTGTTTTAAATAAAATTATATACAGTATTTGTACTACATTGCATATTTAAATTGGGACTACATACGAGATTCCGGGAGTTTTCCACCTGTACTGCATTGCATATTTAAATTGGGACTACGGACGAGATTCCAGGAGCTTTCCCATGTATTGTATTGCATATTTAAATTGGGACTACAGACGAGATTCCGGGAGCTTTCCCCCTGTACTGCATTGCATATTTAAATTGGGACTACAGACGAGATTCCGGGAGCTTTCCCCCTGTACTGCATTGCATATTTCAATTGGGACTACAGCTGAGATTTCGGGAGCCTTCCCCCTATAATACATTGCATACTTGTTACTGTGATATATGACGTGCTGAGCCGACGGCTCCCTGTTATTATCTCCTTTTAGCTCATTATTTCTACTGATTTTCCTCAGCTTATTATATCTCCCTGTTTAAATTTTAAACTTTTTTTACTATAAAAATCCAGTAGAGTCTTAAACTAACCTCCTCACTACTCGACCGGGGTTAGGCTTGACACTTACTGGGTACCAATTTGTGGTGTACTCATGCCCTTTCGTGCACATGTTTTTCGTGTGCATATCAAGGTACCAGCGCTAAGTTTCGTGGCTAGGGGTCCGAGCAGCAGCTTCTAGGAGACCAGAAGGTAACTCTGCGGCGTCCGCAGAGTCCTTCGAGTCACCTTCCACTCCAGATTTAGATAGATTTTTCATGTGAATTCCCTCTTGTTGTATAGAGCTATTTTGAGACAGAACTTGTGACTAAAGTTATATTCCGGGTTTTTGGGAGATTGTATTTTGTACGCGCCAAATGGCAGTGTTTCATTTGTAGACTCACTTATTTTCCATTTTTATTTCATAGCTTCTATTAAATATATGTTCCGTAATTAGGCTTACCTAGTCATAGAGACTTAGCGCCGTCACGATTCCTTACGGAGGGTAAATAGGGTCTTGACAAGTTGGTATCATAGCGTCTAGGTTCATAGGAGTCACAAGTCACAAGCCGGTTTATTATAGTCTCGTGGATCAGTGCGGAGATGTCCGTATCTATCTTCGGGAGGCTATGTAACTATTAAGATCAATCATATTTCTTTGATTTCCTTCTCGTGCAAGTTATTGATGTCAAAAATTCTAAAATTATATTCTATTCTTTCCCACAAATGGTGAGGACCCATACGTGGAGGACAGACGACCAGGCACCCGAGCCCCCTGCCAGAGCGGCCAAAGGCTGGGGTCAGGGTAGAGGAAGACCACGCGGTGCAGCCCGAGCACCGGCGACAGCAGCGACAGAGGAGCTTAGGGAAGTCCCAGCTGGAGAGCGGACACAAGAGGTCCCTATTGCTGTTGCAGCCTTGCAAGAGACGTTAGCTTAGTTCATGAGCATGTTCAGTACTCTAGCTCAGGCTGGACTACTTCTGATAGCTCCCGCGACATCTCAAGCCGGGAGAGGGGCAAAAACTTCCACAGCCTGCACTCCTGAGTAGAGGGGAAAAGTTGATCAGGCCCCGGAGTATATTCTTATGCCCCCAGCAGCTCCAGTTCAGCATGATGCTCGGGTAGCTGCTTCGGAGGCTGAGCAGCTCAGACTTGAGAGGTACAAGAAGTACCACCCACCTACTTTCAGCGGACTAGCCTCAGATGACGCTCTGGTATTTCTTGAGGAGTGTCATCGTATTTTTTGCACTATGGGCATTCTGGAGACCAGTGGTGTTTCATTCACCGCCTTCGATCTGAGAGGAGCGTCATATCAGGTGTGGCGGGCCTATGAGCTGAGTAGTCCAGACAAGGCAGCCTCACTCACTTGCACTTAGTATTCAGAGATGTTTTTGCGAGAGTATGTCCCTCAGAGCCTCAGGGATACTTGGCGTGCGGAGTTCGAGCAGTTGCGCCAGGGTACTATGACTGTTTTAGAACATGTATTCAGTTTCAATGAGTTAGCTCGGCATGCACTAGCCTTGGTTGCCACAGTCAAGGAGTGGGTTCGCCACTTCATTAAGGGCTCCATCCTAGTATGGACAGAGAGTTGGAGATGGATATCACTTCCCAGCAGGCAATGAGTATTATCAGGAGAGTAGAGGGCATGTTCACCCGGGACAGAGAGGAGAGAGAGGCCATGAGGTCTCGAGAGACTCGCCATTTTTCAGGAGGTCGTGCCCCAGCAGTAGGCCATGGTAGGGGTTTTATGGGTCGCCATGTTCATTCATCCCTTTCAGCAGCCAACGATATTCCAGCTCCTCCTAGACCTCAGGAGTTCTATTATGGACCGCTAGTATCAAGTGTGCCTCTAGCGAGAGGTGTTATTTCCGGCCAGCCCAGCAGGCCAACTCTTATTCAGTTTCAGCCGTAGTGTCCTCCGAAGGGTTGTTTTGAGTGTGGTGACACTCGTCACTTGATTAGAGATTGCCCAGGGCTAGGAGGGGTGCACCTCCACAGTCTTATCAACCTCCACGTGCTCCGCCGGGTCCTCTGGTTATTCTTCCAGCCCCAGTTGCCACTCCACCTCCTTAGTCAGCTCGAGGTGGGGTCCAGGGAGGTAGAGGTCGCCCTAGAGGAGGAGGCCAGGCCAGATACTATTCCTTTTAAGTCCGTTCCAAGGCCGTTGCTTCAGACTCAGTCATCACATGTATTGTCCCTATCTGCCATACGGATGCATCATTGTTATTTGATCCAGGCTCTATGTATTCATATGTGTCCTCTTATTTTACTCCACATTTGGGGATATCTCGGGATTCTTTGAGTTCCTCTATTTATGTATCTACTCCTGTGGGAGACTCTCTAGTTTTGGACCGCGTATATCGGTCGTGTTTGATTTCTCTTAGTGGTTTTGAAACCAGGGCAGATTTATTATTTCTCAGCATGGTATATTTTGATGTTATCTTGGGCATGGACTGGTTGTCGCCCCATTATCCTATTCCTGATTGTGACGCTAAGATTGTGACGCTAGCTATGCCAGGCTTACCGATATTAGAGTGGAGAGGTACCTTAGATTATAATCCCCACAGGGTCATTTCATTTCTTAAGGCTCAGCTGATGGTTGAGAAGGGGTGTGATGTGTACTTGGCCTATGTGAGAGATGTCAGCGTTGATGCCCCTCCAGTTGAGTCAGTCCCAGTACTGAGGGAATTTCTTGATGTATTCCCAGCTGATCTTCCGGGTATGCCGCCCGAAAGAGATATTGATTTAGACATTAATTTGTTGTTGGGCACTCAGTCCATTTCTATCCCTCCTTATTGTATTGCTCCTCCTGAGTTGAAGGAGTAGTTACAGGAGTTGCGTGATAAGGGTTTCATCAGACCCATTGTATCACCTTGGGCTGCTCAAGTATTATTTGTGAAGAAAAATGATGGTTCTATGCATATTTGTATTGATTATCGGTAGTTGAACAAGGTCACCATGAAGAACAGGCATATTTTGCCTCGCATCGATGACTTATTCGACTAGTTACAGGTTTTCAGGGTATTCTCCAAGATTGACTTGCGTTATGGTTTTCATCAGTTGAAGATTCGGCAGCCAGATATCCCAAAAACTGCCTTCAGGACCAGATATGGCCAGTATGAGTTTCTTGTTATGTCATTTAGGCTTACCAATGCCCTAACAGCTTTTATGCATTTGATGCACAATGTGTTCCGACCTTATCTTCATTCCTTCGTTATTATTTTTATTGACGACATCTTGGTGTATTCCCGATCACGGGAAGATCATGAGCAATATTTTAGGACTGTACTTCAGACTTTGAGGCAGAAGAGATTGTATGACAAATTCTCTAAATGTGAGTTATGTCTTGACTCAGTGGCATTCTTGGGCCAGATAGTGTCTTGGGATGGGATCAAGGTAGATCCGAACAATTTGGAGGCGGTGTAGAGTTTTCCTAGACCTTCATCAACTACGGAGATCCGCAATTTCCTTGGTTTGGCTGGGTACTATCGCCATTTTATGGAGGGATTTTCATCCATTGCAGCACCGATGACCAGGTTGACTCAAAAGGGTTCTCCGTTTAGGTGGACTGAGGAGTGTGAGGAGAGCTTTTAGAAGCTCAAGACAACCCTGACTTAAGCTCAAGTGTTGGTATTGCCTTCGGGTTCAGGGTCCTATACCGTCTGTTGTTATGCTTCGAGGATTGGCCTCGGGGCGGTGTTGATGCAGGACGGTAGGGTGATTTCCTACGCGTCCAGACAGTTGAAGGTGCATGAGAAGAACTATCCAGTTCATGATCTCGAGTTGGCATCGATTTTTCACGCCCTGAAGATATGGTGTCATTATTTATACGGTGTTCACTGTGATATTTTCACAGATCACCGGAGTTTGCAGCAAATATTCAAGCAGAAGGACCTTAATTTGCGCAAGAGGAGATGGTCAGAAATGCTAAAAGACTATCACATCACTATATTATACCAACCAGGGAAGGCAATTGTGGTGGCCGATGCCTTGAGTCGTTGGGCAGAGAGTTTGGAGAGTTTGGCATATCTTCCGGCACTTGAGAGGCCCTTAACCTTAGATATTTAGTCCTTCGCGACACAGTTCGTGAGTTTGACTCTTTCAGAGCTTTTGTGGTGGCTCGGTCTTCTCTTTATGACCGTATTCGAGAGTGCCATTGATGATCCCCACCTTCTGGTTCTTCAGGACAGGGTTCGGCGAGGTTACGCCAGGCATGTGACTATAGGAGATGACGGTGTGACGAGGATGCCGGGTCAGATCTGTGTGCCCAATGTGGATGAGCTTCGGGATTTAATTCTTCAGGAGGCCCATAGCTTACGGTATTCCATTCATCCGGGTACCGTGAAGATGTACTAGGATCTGAAAAAGCACAATTAGTGCAGAAGGATGAAAAAGGATATAGTGCAGTTTGTGGCAAAGTGTCTCAACTGTCAGCAAGCCAAATATGAGCATCAGAGACCGGGAGGGTTACTTTAGCACATTGAGCTTCCAGAGTGAACTTTATGGTTGGACTTCCTCAGACATTGAAGAAGTTTGATGTTATTTGGGTGATTGTGGATCGGCTGAAAAAGTCTGCCCATTTTATTCCGGTGTTGACTACATACTCCTCCGAGAGTTCCTGTATCTATCCTTTCAAACAGAGGTACACATTTCACTTCACAGTTCGGGAGAGCCGTTCAGTAGGAGTTAGGCACCAGCGTAGTGTTGAGTACAACCTTTCACCCTCAGAAGGACAAGCATTCCGAGCACACGATTCAAACTCTTGAGGATATGCTTCATTCCTGTGTGATGGACTTCTGAGGGTCATGGGACCGATACATTCCACTTGCAGAGTTTGCTTATAATAACAGCTACCAGTCCAGCATTTAGATGGGGTCGTATGAGGCTTTGTATGGTGGACGGTGCGGGTCCCCAGTGGGATGGTTTGAGCCAAGAGAGGCCCGGTTGTTACAGATTTGGTCGAGGACGCCCTAGACAAGGTGAAGGTGATTCAGGAGAGACTTCGCACAGATCAGTCCAGGCAGAAGATTTATACGGACCGGAAGGTTCGTGATTTTGCATTTATGGATGGTGATCGGGTTTTGCTTCGGGTATCGTCTGTGAAGTGTGTCATGAGGTTCAGGAAGAAGGGTAAGATGAGTCCAAGATTTATTGGCCCTTTTGAGATGTTGCGACGTGTTGGAGAGGTTGCTTATGGCCTAGACTTCCCTCCCAACCTAGCAGGAGTTCATCCAGTATTCCACGTCTCTATTTTCCTGAAGTATCACGGTGACCTGACTTATGTTTTGGATTTCAGTCAGTCCAGTTGGAAAAGGATTTATCATATGTTGAGGAGCCAGTAGCTATATTGGATAGACAGGTCATAAAGCTCAGGTCAAAGGATATTCCATCAGTAAAGGTTCAGTGGAGGGGTTAGTCGGTTGAGGAGGCGACTTGGGAGACCGAGCAGGATATGTGCAGTCATTACCCTCATCTTTTCATAGCTACAGGTATGTCTCTATATTCGTTTGAGGACGAATGATTTTATTAAGAGGGGGAGAATGTAATGATCTGGTAGGTCCTTTTGAGAGTTAGCGCCCCGATCCCCTAATAATTGTTGTCCCCATGTCTATTTCTACTTTTGGGACTTGTCGAAACGTTGAGTGGTGCAATTCGGAAAGTTTTTGGACACATAGTCCTTATATGTGAGTTTAATCTTTAGAAATCAGACCGTAGTTGGATCCATAGGAAGATGGGTCCGGAATGGGATTCCGTGGACTCCGTAGCTCCGTTGGGTGATTTCAAAGTTAGAAGCATGTCCGGAATGTGCTTTCGAGGTCTGTAGTAGATTTAGGCTTGAATTGGCGAAAGTTAGAATTTCGGCGATTTCGGCCTATAGGTGAAATTTTTATATCGGGCTCGTAATGGATTACCGAGAGTGGTTGTAGGTCCGTCTTGTCAATTGTCAATTGTGTCTAAAATTTGAGGTCATTCGGACTAGTTTTTGATGTTTTTCGGCATCGGTTTTAGGTTTTGGAAATTTCATAAGTTCTTAGGCTTGAATCCATGTGTATTTTTTGATTTTGGTGTTATGTGATGTGTTTTGGAGGCTCGACTAAGTTTGGATAAGGTATTAAGACTTGTTGGTAAGTTTGGTTGAGGTCCCGGGGGCCTCGGGGATGTTTCGGATGCTCAACGATTGATTTTTGGAACTTGGTAACAGCTCAACCATTGCTGGTTCTAGTGTCTCGAACCTGCGATGGATTTTCTGCAGGTGCGGACATGCATGTGCTGAAGAGGGGCTCGCAGGTGCAGGCTTGGTCAAGGTGAACAAGTTCTCGTAGGTGCGGTTGGGGTTCCGCAGGTGCGGAGCCGCAGATGCAGCCCAGTGACCGCAGGTGCGGCCCCAGTCCTTTTAGTGTGTTTTTTAACCTCCGATGGACTTTCCGCATGTCCGGTCCAAGGTGCTTTTGCAGAATCGATTGGCAGTTTATATCATATTTAAGGGCTTGATATTCATATCTTCTCAAAATGAGTTGGAGCTCGGGTGCAGGCTATTTGGAGTGGGTTTTGAGGAAAAGATTAATAGGTAACAGTTCCTAACCTATATCATTTATCTGTAGCAAATTCTTCCATGCAACCAATGAATTGGGTGAAAAATCATGAAAATGGGAAGAAGTTTCCCCAATTAGAAAATCCAAGAATTTAATAGGATTTTGACGTCGGTTTCGATGATTCTTGTTCGAGTGAGTTTGTGAGTGAATGAGTATTCTAAATTCTTAACTTTCACATGATTCCGAGACGTGGGCCAAGGGGAATTTTTGGCAATTTTCTGAATTTCACGTATTAGCCTCGAACTTATTAGCTATTTTGATTCCTCAAAGTGATATTTACATTATGCAATCGAATTGAATATAGTTGGGCCATTCGGAGTCGGATACTCATGGAAAGAGCGTGGTTTTGATTTGAGTAGCACAGTCGAGGTAAGTGGCTTGCCTAACTCTGTGTTGGGCACTTCCCCTTAGGCTATTTTAATATTGTTTTATTTTGTTTGGTCGTCGTGTACATGAGGTGACGAATACGTATGCGGGCCATTGTTGCAAAAACTCCATTTTTTCCTCCATGACTTAAATCATTTCATTCCTATTTCACTGTCTCATGTATTGGCTATGTAGTTTAGATTAGGAAGAAGCATGTCTACCTATTTTACTTGAACTTCCCCAAGTTATTACTATGTGTACCATGTTTAGGTAGTTTTATCCATATTTTTGCCTGTGATTTTCCTGAACTGTTTTAAATAAAAATTGTATCTGGTATTTGTACTGCATTGCATATTTAAATTGGGACTACAGAAGAGATTCCGGGAGCTTTCCCCCTGTATTGCGTTGCATATTTAAATTGGGACTACGAACGAGATTCCGGGAGCTTTCCCCTTGTACTGCATCGCATATATAAATTGGGACTATGGACGAGATTGCGGGAGCTTTCCCCCTGTACAACATAGCATATTTAAATTGGGACTACGGACGAGATTCCGAGAGCTTTCCCCCTGTACTGCATTGCATACTTGTTACTGTGATATATGTTGTGCTGATCCGAGGGCTCCCTGATATTATTTCCTTTTAGCTCATTGTTTCTACTGATTTGCCTCAACTTATTATAACTCTCTATTTAAATTTTAAACTGTTTTTACTATAAAAATCCAGTAGAGCCTTAACTTGACCTCGTCACTATTCGGCCGGGCTTAGGCTTGGCACTTACTGGGTACCAATTTGTGGTGTACTCATGCCCTTACGTGCACATGTTTTTTGTGTGCAGATCCAGGTACCAATGCTCAGTTTCGTGGCTAGGGGCCCGAGCAACAGCTTCTAGGATACCGAAAGGAAATTCTGCCGCGTCCGCAGAGTCCTTCGAGTCACCTTCCACTCCATATTTAGATAGATTTTTCATGTAAATTCCCTCTTGTTGTATAGAGCTATTTTGAGAAAGAGCTTGTGACAAAAGTGGTATTCCGGTTTTTTGGGAGATTTTATTTTGTACGCGCAAAGTGGCGGTTTTTCATTTGTAGACTCACTTATTTTCCGTCTTTATTTCATTGCCTCTATTTAATACTATTCCGCAATTAGGCTTACCTAGTCGTAGAGACTAGGTACAGTCACGATGCCTTTCGGACGGTAAATCGGTCGTGACAAGTATATGTGAGTGTATTCATTATTTCTATTATAAAAGAGAACAAATTACATTCATTCATCACTAATATTGCATGACATAGATTAATCGATATAGGTCGAGACATTTTGTTTTTACAAACGTTTTGTTTTTAATATTCAACGACGCATCTGAGTACATCGTAAGTCGATTAATCAATTTACAAACAAATATATTTGATGATAAATTATATATACTAATTAGGATCTTCACAAGTCTATTAATCCCTAAAAGAACCCAAACCTTTGTTTGACCTATATCTATAACACGCTTCGTTGTACTACTTTAACTACATATATAGCATGTTATAGTATATGTTAGTGTATTCATTATTTGTATTACATAAGTGTTAACGAATTACATTTATATTATTTAGATAGTAAATATATATGTGATTTTTAATTTTGACCAATGTTGACCTAATAACCGACCAACTTTGATTGGTTATTTTCTAGAAATTAAAATATATTGACCAAAGTTGGTCGGTAAATGCTTCAACTATATTAACCTACCAACTTTGGTCGGTATTTTATGTAAAATAAATGTAAAATATTTTTCTCCCTTTTTCGACCAACTTTGGTCACTTTTCTTGACAGACCAATTTTGGTCGGAAAATTTTTGTCAGTAATTACCGTATATCTAGTAGTGATCTCTTGTCCCAGTTAAACTCATCCTTCCCTAAATTATTGTATCTCAATTCTAAATTTCTCATGGAAACCTCCATATTCCTATAATAATTTCATGTGCACATCAAGAATGCGAACATCATGTTCCACATCATCCAATCCGTTACTCCTGCCAAATTCACAAGAATTATTAGAATCATTATAAGAAGGGATTGCAGTAGGATAACAACACTTTAAGACAATATTCCGATTACCACCACAAATAGTACAAGATTGAGATGGTGCACACAACTCGGTCCTGAGAATATTTTTACAATATTGCCACAAGTGGAGTTCTTTACAATACAGACAAGGATCAAAAAAACAAGAATACTTGCTATCCCACCACTTTTCGTTCAAAGATGCCGTATAAAAAAATATAACACTAACTACACCAAACTAAAATTAAAAGCTTAAATAGATTAAAAAAAAGTAAAAATCTAATCTAGTAGAATAGTTAATTTCTAAGTCCCCGGTGATAACTAGGGATTTTAGCCTATTATTTGCTTTCGTTAGCTTAGGTTTTGGGCAAAAAATGCTAAAGGTATTCCCGAAAACTAACTTAATGTGCTTGCTTGCAGGTTTTGGTCAAATGAGGCAAAAAAGCCAAAATAATCTCATGAAGGAGTCAAACTTGCACAAACCAGAAGCAGGAAATGGACCGCGGATGACATGGAAAAACGCGGCCGCGTAGTGTTCATCACTATGACGGATACAAAAATGCGGCCCGCGAAAATGAGGTTTAGAGAAGTTGTGGCCAACTACAAACATTGCCACTGACCATGCTACAAAAGCGCGGCCGCGAACCCTTTGGCGCGGCAGTGACAAGATTTACGCTAACAGCGAGATAATGATTGAGAGAGTTTGCAAAGTGGACTCAAAAGGAGGAATGCGGCCCGCTTCTAATTTATGCGGCCGCGACCTAGAGGTTCAGAGACTTGCAAGTGAAACCTAACAGAGGAATGCAGTTCGTGAACATAATACGCGGTCGGGATTGAAGCCAACACGAACGCGAATGTATTTATGTTGTCCGCGAAACCTAGTCCACTCCAAGCCCATATTTGAAAAAATGCGGCCCGTGATCGTTATTGCGCAGATGTGAAAGTCCAAGCGCTGAGGCGCCCATTTTTACGGTGTCAGTGAAACCTCCGTAGGGGCATTTTTGTCAAGAAAATTTAGCTGTGTATAAAGTTCTTTTTCACATTTTTAGGTTAAGTTTTTTTCATCAGGGAAAAACATGAACAACCGCACTTTACCATTTTGAGTAATTTTAGAGCAATTTTAGCTTCTATCTTTAGATTTATTTATGTATTTGAATTTTATGGCTTATATTACATCTCCATCTTTGATTTCTACCATTATTATGAGTAGCTAGACCCAAAAACTAGGGTTGTGATCCAACCTTAGTGTGGGTATTTAATGGGTTTTAAGTTTTAGGGCTTAATTGCTTATGGGTTAGTGATATTTAACTTATTTCATTCTTTAATTGTAGAATTGGTTGTTGAAAACACCGTGCCTTTATGAATTAGGCTCTTTTTGAGAAAGAGGGACTAAGTAAAGGAAAAGTAGGTTAACAAGGAATTGGGGTGAATTCAAGAGATTGATAGCCCCAATTAAAGGGTTAAACCTGGAGATAGTAATACCCGACTTGAGCCACATTCACTTGCTTTGGTTGAACGCCCATTTTGGCTTGAGAAAACCAAATCGGGAAAGTCAGTCAAACTACCCAGAGGTGTAGAGTGAGTATTTATTTGTGAAGGTTATATCACGACCCCAATCATGACAAGCTAATTCTAGACTCTCAACCCCATTAGATACTCGCTTGGGCAGAAGCCACTTCCCCAGTGCCTTTTATCACTGGAAAAACTCTCACAAAAATATTGTACTTAGATTACTCTTTAGCATTCACTAGTATAAAATTAGAATAGAAAAAATCCCAACAATGATTAGAAGTGCAATTAGAAACAACACGCACAACTAGATTAGGTAGAAACCCAACTCCCAACCAATATTAACTCCCTATGGATATCGATCCCAACATATCAGGTAAAACTGCATTGACCTCTCCTCGATACTTTATACTGGTGTAGGGTTGGAACCGATCACTTTTTGGCGCCGTTGCCGGGGAGTTCAATAGTTTTTGCTATCTATCTTTCTAGTTGTGTGTCTTGTTTTTATTTCCTTCTATTTTACTAACTTTTGTGTGTTAATCGCTTTAGGTACAAAATTGATTATCCTCTCGACAATGTTCTCCAGGGGAAATAGGTAGATAACAATG
Source organism: Nicotiana paniculata (assembly GCA_005239505.1). Taxonomy (NCBI): domain Eukaryota; kingdom Viridiplantae; phylum Streptophyta; class Magnoliopsida; order Solanales; family Solanaceae; genus Nicotiana; species Nicotiana paniculata. The sequence continues at coordinate 31,855 of MDKI01005697.1, forward strand.
GTGATGATGAGGTGCATCTAGTACCTTAAGCTTAAAGAAGATTCCACCAGACCAATGACAAAATCCCAGACCCTCCCTCACCTCCTCCAAGGGCGGTACATCGGGTGCTTCCTAATGAAGGTTACACCAGTGCCATTGTCCCACCCCCGATCCCAGCAGGAAATTTCCAGATTACAAATGTTATGTTGACCTTATTGGATCAAAGAGGGTTCTTCACTGGCGCTCCCCATCAGAATGCATATAAGCATCTAAAGTTTTTTGTAGATACTTGTTGGGGAAGAAAGCAGACAAACGTGTCGGAGGATGCATTGAGACTGAGATTATTCCCTTTTTCACTTAGAGGGAAAGCTTTGGACTGGCTCGAGAGGATCCCCAACAATTCCATCACCACGTGAGATGAGTTGGCTGACAAGTTTATAGCCAAGTTTTACTCACCGAGTCATATGGCAGCATTAAGGGATGAGATCTTAGCCTTCAAACAGGAACCTAATAAACCTATTCATGAAATCTGGGAGAGATATAGAACTAAGGTAAAGGAATGCCCCAACAATGACATGATTGAAGCAATGATTCAACATACTTTTTACAGGGGTATCAACACTACCAACCAATGCATTGTAAATCAGCTAGCTGGGGGAAATTTTATGAAGATGCCTTATGCCGATACTTGTGACATACTTGATTAAATGGCTGACACTTCTGCAGCTTAGTAGAGTCGGGAAAATGTTCCTCAAGGTGACCCTAATGTAATCAATATTCACAAGGAACATCAAGACCACGGACAAGCCATAACTCATTTGACAACTACTATGAATCAGCTAGCAAAAGCCCAACTTCAACAAGTTCATGGAATAAAGCAAGTAAATACAATGGAAGGAGTGAATTTAATGGTCAACAAGAGGGGACATCATGGTCAACAAGTGCAAATCAATCAATATCAATATGAACAAAGTGGAAGTGGCTACAACTAGATGATTCTTATGATGACCAAAGCGAGGAAGTTTTGTATGCAAACTACAACCAAGGACAACAGAGCAATGATATAAATCAACAATGGAAATCGCAAGGGAATAACAAAAATTAGAGCAACCAAGGCCACGAAAATTGGAACAATAATAACAACAAGAACTCAAACTATTGGAGGAACAACAACTAGAATTGGGGTGGCAATAACAAGAACAATTGGGGAGGTAATGGAAATCGGGAGTCGGACTTTCAAAGGCCCCCGATGTATCAACAACCCAAAAATCCACATCCATATACATCTCAAGGGAAAATTTCTTCAAATAATTAGATGGGGCGGATAGAGAATATGTTCAAAAAAATGATGGAAAGGAATTCTGATCCCGATGCTCTAATTGCCTCCCACATTATTCCATCCATAACCTTGAAGTACAAATGGGTCAAATCTATCAAGAATTGAACACTCCCCCTAAGGGGGCTCTACCAAGTGACACAGTAGTAAACCTGAGGGGTGGGAACAATGCAGGCCATGCAATAACGGTGACCACAAGGAGCGATCGAGGTGGTGAAGCAAGTACCTCCAATCAAAATAAAGTTGTGAATGATGATGTTGTGTTGCGAAATGATGATGATCCAATAGTTGATGAGAAAGTGAGTGTTGAGAATTTGAAAGAAGAAGTGTGTATTGATATTCATGACAACGAGGAGGAGACTCAAAATGACGTGAACCCATCTAGGGAATACGTAATAGACATACCGGAAATGGTAGTGCCAAAAGCCAAGGCTCCTTTGACAAGGCCTCCTCCACCTTATCCTCAAATACTTTCAAATCAAAAGAATGAAAACCAATTCAAGATGTTTATTGAGATGATGAAAAACTTGTCAATCAATATTCCCTTAGTGGAAGCTCTTGAGAAAATGTCGGGTTATGCCAAGTTCATGAAAGATTTTGTAAATAAAAAGATATCTATGGATTTTGAGATCATCAAAATGACTCATCAAGTGATTGCAATTTTGCGCTCGATGGCTCCAAATCTTGAAGATCCCGGCGCATTTACAATTCCTTGTACCATTGGGAGTGCGGATTTTGCAAAGGCCTTGTGTGATTTGGGAGCAAGCATAAATTTGATGCCTTACTCTGTATTGAAGACTTTGGGTATTTTTAAACCGAGAGGTACTTCAATGAGATTGCAGGCCGCTTGGTATTATTGATGATGGTATTGTCTGGGTCGACAAATTTATGTTGCCTATTGATTTTGTGGTTCTCAACTGCGAAGTCGACTATGTGGTGTCTATAATATTGGGAGGGCCTTTCTTAGCAACAAGGAAGGATTTAGTTGATGTGGAAACAAAGGAGCTCGCCTTTCGGGTGGGCGATGAAAAGGTTGTATTCCACGTGTGCAAATCGATGAGGCAGCCAAATAATAATGAAGTTTGCTATTTTGTGGATCTTGTGACAAAAATGATAGTTGATGAAACAAGTGTCATGATCAATGTGGAAGATCATATGGAAGTTGTATTGTTGAACCATGAGGATGATGAGAGGGATGGCTTGGTTGAATTTGCAAACACCATGCAATGAATCGGATCCTACTCTTTTGGGCCCCGTTAATTCTCCTTGGACTTGGAAAACTGGAAGACTCCATCGACAAAGCCCTCAATCGAGGAGCCACCAACATTGGATTTGAAGCCTATACCCTCTCACCTCATGTATGAATTCTTAGGCGCATCTTCTACATTACATGTTATTCTTTTTTCTTGCTTAACCAAAGAGCAGGTAATCCCCACCATTGAGGTGTTTCAACGAAGAAAAATGGCATATGGATGGACCTTAGCTGAAATTCAGGGCATAAGCCCCGCCTTTTGCATGCATAAGATTATACTTGAGGATGATGCAAAACCTTCCGTGGAATATCAAAGGAGGTTGAACGAGGCTATGCAAGAGGTCGTCAAGAATGAAATTATCAAATGGCTTGATGCAGGGGTGGTGTATCCTATTTCAGATAGTGCATGGCTTTCACCGGTGCAATGTGTGACAAAAAGAGGGGTATGACTATTGTGACAAATGAGAAAAATGAGTTTATCCATACTAGGATCGTGACCAGATGGAAGGTATGTATGGATTACCGAGAGTTGAAAAACATGACCCGCAAAGATCATTTTCCATTGCCCTTTCTTGATCAAATGTTATATAGACTTGTCGGGCATGCCTACTATTGCTTTTTGGATGGATACTCAGGGTAAAACCAGATTCTCATAGCCCCGAAAGACCAAGAGAAATCTACCTTGACCAAGGTCCGGAACTGGAAGATTATGTTTGATGGCAAGACTTTAAATGATTATGCTGGGTTCAATGATGAGGATGAGTCGATCTATCTGGAAAAGGTGGCTTTGGATTAACTATCCCGCCCATGGCTTGCATCAGTGATAGCTATTATTGGGACTACTTCAGCTTGGCTTACACCGAGAGTTCCAATATTTAGGAACACTCTAAGCTTTGAAGCAAAGGGTTGGTCCAATTCTGTGTGAAGCCGAATAGACCCTACTCAGCATAACACTGATATGCCGGTATCCTCGGCGATTATTATGGCGGCAATCATGGCGGGATTCCCAATAAATGTGGGGAAAATTATGGCTAGAGGTATTTCCAGAGCTATTGGCAAGGATGAAAGATCGTACCACTTACCAAACTTCCTCACCATGTTCTTAGAGGACCAGGGAGTAATAGGGAGGGACTTTGACATCAAAGTGAAGCCAAAAAGGGCATTCTGCTGGTACAGCTTTCAGGGTCTAGACAACCCCAAGTCCAAGGGAAAAGCCACCACCTCCAGTGGCCCGAGACTTCCACTGCCGAGGGGTCATCTGCTGTCATTCCACATCCACCCTCTGGGCCACCTACTTCTATCCCACCATCAGTGCCTTCTTCATCAGCATACTCTCGGACTCCTTTGAGGGTTAATCAGACTTTGGCCGGCATCAATAACTTGATGCAGGTAGCGACGTCAAAGCTATCTGCCTTATTCAGTACAGTAGCAGCTCAGGCAGTTCCAACATAGCTCCAGATGCCCCCATCAATGGAAGAATCATTGAAGAGTATTCTTGACAACCAAAAGAAGATTCTGCAGTCTATGGGTGATCATGAAAAGGTAATCAAGGAGTTAGGTAAACTAGTGACGAAAGTGAAGAAGGGTCAAGAAGAGTTGAAGAAGGAGGTGGCAAAGCTCACTTCCGCCGGCGACATTCCTCTAGATCTCTTTATGGGAGAAACTGCCCCTGCAGCATAGACAACTCAGCCAACATAGATACTAGAGTAGGAGGCTGACAGAGAGCCGGTGTGGAGAGTGGTGATACCCTAGACAGAAGACTTGGAGATTGAGCTGGAGGACCCCGAGGGGGGTGACGAGTCTGGATAGACACATGACCCTACAAGTGACCCCATGCAGACAGAGGCCTCATGGGGAGTTCTCTTTACTCTTTATCCCTCCCCTATTCTATTTTTGCTTTTAGCATTAACGAGAATGCTAATTTTTATTTGGGGGGGGGGGGGGGGGGGGGGGAGGGGTGACCTTATTTTGATATGATGATTTTGATGGTTTGTAATAACTTTGATACTATTTTTCTTTATGCTTTTACTTATCACATATTTATTTTTGTTATTTTTCACGATGGATGGTGTGACAACCTTCTTAAAGGATTAAGTCTATTTTTTTTTATATATAGTAGTAATGAATAAAAGTGAATCAAGTAAGCTTCACTTGGCACTAGAACATTTACCTTCGACCTCATGGTTAGAGACAAGTTTGTTGACGAGATTAGCTCTAGTTGTGACCTTTACAATCTTGAATTGACTAAAACTATCATCAAGTGGTTTTTGTTATCTATATGTGATCTTCAATCCTAGCAGTGTTGTTGTGGGCCCTCGACTCTATTATTTTTAACAATCCAGTAGCTTGAGAGGTGAAGTGTTGAATTGCAAGTCCATGTTCCGTGCCAACAAGTCTATAACTTGTTTTTTCTAGGCGAAATTCTAAGTGTAGCTGGATTTGAGAAGTGATTATAGGCTCTCCTTGGTCCCATTTACAACTTTGAAAACTTGCATAACCTACCATTATGATATCCTTAGTCAACCCCTTTGACCCTAAGCCTTTTTCATTCAATAACCACATTACAAGCCTTCATTCGTTCTATAATGACCCTCTCTTGGCACCCAATATTTCCTTAGCATTCATGATGAACAATAGGCAAGAACATAAGTTTGGGGGAGAGACAAAGAAGTTCAAGATGAAAGTTTCAAAGAACAAAAGTAATTTATGAAAAGGAAAGGCAAAGAAAAGGATGAAAACCCAAAATGGAGCATGTGAAAAAGAAAAGTAAAGGTTGAAAGGATTCAAGAAAATAATGTTGAAATGCTTGAAATGATGAAAAAAGGAGAAAAATGTTCGTCATATATAATAAAAGAGTGACAATGTTTCTCTCTAGTTCCCCCAAGGAAGAAGAAAATGACTCAAAGAGTCGAGAAAACATGAACCTAATTGAGAAAATAGAGTGCTTAAGGAAATATGATACTATCATGGTTCATTATGTCCGACCTCGATCCAAAAAGCCTTCATTAAATCCCGCTAAAGCCCTATAGAATTTCAAGTTGGGTGAGCTTATATTAGTGGTGATTCACATGAGGGGCAAGTTTATGGTACTTAGAGCAGGACTTGTGACATTCTTTTGAGAGTGATGAGCACATTTCTTTACAATCCCGGTTTTGAGTGTCACATTCTATAAGCTGAGATGAGCTCATGGAGAGTAGAGGAGAAGGATTCTGGGATCCACAATGACTTACGTGAGAGATCGAGTTTCCTTGATGAATTGAGTAAACTCTCGATGCTCTTGTGTCACTTTAGACCTATGAATGTCAAAGAGTTGAAGCATAATGTCGTTGATAATGCATTTGTGTTGAGTGTAATTGTTAGTTCCAGTTGAAGTTTGATGAAGTCACCTTAGGACAGCTGAAATTTTCCTTTCTTTTTCTTGTGGAGGTGGGAATTACCTTATTTTCTTGAGGACAAACAAAAGTTTAAGTTTGGGGTAGTTGATAACTAGGGATTTTAGCCTATTATTTGCTCTCGATTGCTTGGGTTTTGGGCCAAAAATGCTAAAGGTATTTCGGAAAACTAACTTAATGTGCTTGCTTGCAGGTTTTGGTCAAAATGAGGCAAAGAAGCAAAAATAAGCTCATGAAAGAGTCAAACTTGCACAAACCAGAAGCAGAAAATGGACCGTTGACCGCGATGGAAAAGCGCGGCCGCATAGTGTTCATCGCTGAGGCGGATGCAAAAATGCGGCCCGCATAAATGAGGTTCAGAGAAGCTACAACCAAGTACAAACATTACCACTAACCGCGCTACAAAAGCACGAACGCAAACCCTTTGGCGCGGCAGCGACAGAGTTTACGCTGGCAACGAGATAGAGATTCAGAGAGATTGCAAAGTGGACTCAAAAGGAAGAACGTGGCCCACGTCTAAATTACGTGGCTGCGAACTTACCGAACGCGGTGGAAATTATGCTGGGAGCGTGACAAGATGTTCAGAGAGTTGGCAAGTGAAACCTAACTACGGAGGGCGGTCCGCGAACATAAAATGCGGCCGCGATTGAAGCCAACGCAGACGCGAATGTAGTTATGTTTTCCGTGAAACCTACTCCAGTCCAAACCCAAAATTGAAGAAACACGGTCCGCACTCGTTATTGCGCGGACGCGAAAGTCCAAGCATTGAGGCGCCCATTTTTACGCTGTCAGCGAAACCTCCTTAGGGGAATTTTTGTCGAGAAAATTCAGTTGTGTATAAATAGATCTTTTTCACATTTTTAGGTTACACTTTATTTATCAGGGAACACGTGAACAACCGCACTTTACCATTTTGAGTAATTATAGAGTAGTGGTAGCTTCTATATTTAGATTTTATTCTTGTATTTGAATTTTATGGCTTATATTACATCTTCATCTTTGATTTCTACCATTATTATGAGTAGCTAGACCCTGTAGCTAGGGTTGTGACCCAACCTTAGTGTGGGTATTTAAAGGGTCTTGAGTTTTAGGGCTTAATTTTTTATGGGTTAATGAGATTTTGCTTTATTTCATGCTTTAATTGTAGAATTGGTGGTTGAAAACACCGATTTCTGCCTTTATGACTTAGGCTCTTCTTGATAAGGAGGGACTAAGTCAAGGAAAAGTAGGCTAACTAGGAAATTGGGTGAATTCAAGAGATTGATAGCCCCGATTAAAGGGTTAAACCTAGAGATAGTAATACCCGACTTGAGCCACTCTTACTTGCATTGCTTGCACACCCATTTGGGCTTGAGAAAGCTAAACCGGGAAAAGTCACTCAAACTACCGAGAGGTACAAAATGAGTATTTATGTATGAAGGTTATATCACGACCCCCAATCATGAGAAGCTAGTCCTAGACTCTTGACCCCAATAGATACTCGCCTAGGCGTAAGTCACTTCCTTAGTGCCTTTTATCACTGGAAAAACTCTCACAATAATGTTGTAGTTAGATTACACTTTAGCATTCACTAGTATAAAATTAAAATAGAAACAATCCCAACATGGTTAGAAGTGAAATTAGAAACAACACGCATAACTAGATTAGGTAGAAACCCAACTCCCAACTAATATTCACTCCATGTGGATATCGATCCCGACCTATCGGGTAAAACTGCATCGACCTCTCCTCGCTACTTTATAGTGGTGTAGGTTTGGAATCGATCACCCGGCAACGGCGCCAAAAACTTGTTTCTCACAAACGCACACACAAGTATACGTGGTCGACAAGTAATATAGGATTGTAAGTCTAGATCATCTACCCATAGGGACTTGTGGTTAACTATCAATCTTAAACTAAGACAATTAAACTATTCAAGATATTTTTTAAAGTATGATTAATTTACCACAACTAATCTAGAGTAGCAAACAAAGAGATTAAAGAAACAAATTGGTGAAATTTTAGTAACAAATTCAACGAGAGACAATATTCTAGAGCTATGGGTTAGCTAACTGTAACGATCCGGCTGGTCGTTCCGAGAGTTTAGCCCTGTTTCCCCCATTTTTGCATTTGTCATATATTGCTATCCTGTTTTTGTTGTGTTGAGGCATTTAGTCTCTCAAGGTAGCCTAATAGTTGAGAAAGTCAAATGAAAATTGACTTATTGGTGAACGACCTCGGAATGAGGATTTTATGGCTCGGATGGTTTCGTTGGGTGAATTGGGACTTAGGAGTGAATTCAGAATGGAGTTTGATGTCCGGTGTAGAATTAGGCTTGAATTGGTGAAAGTTAGTTTTTGGCGATTTCTGGTTGGCAGTGGAAAATAGGCTACCGGGGTCGGAATGGAATTCTGGAAGTTGGAACCGGTCCGCAATCGCATTTTGAGTATGTGTGCAAAATTTCAGGTCAGTCGGAGGTGTTTTGGTTGGTTTCGACGTCATTGGCGAAATTTGGAAATTTCAAAGTTCATAGGCTTCAATTTGATGTAATTTTGGTGTTTTCTTGTTGTTTTTGGAGTTTCGAAGGCTCGACTAAGTTGTAATAATTCTATGGGGTGTGTTGGTATGTTTGGTTGGGGCCCCGAGGGCCTCGGGATTGATTTCGGATGGTTGGCGGGGTAGTGAACTTGGAAATTTACAGAAAATAGCTGCTGGTGTGAGTTTCTGGTGTTGGCCGCACCTGCGGATGGGTAGCCGCAGGTGCGAAAGGCTGTGCGCAGGTGTGAAAGAAGACTAGGCAGGGGAATTCCGCAGGTGCGGAGTGTTGGTCACAGGTGCGGAGTGTTGGCCGCAGGTGCGAGAATTAGTCCATTAGTGGGATTGTGCAGGTGCGCACGTGGGACCGCAGAAGCGGGTCCGCAGGTGGGACTAAGTGTCCGCATGTGCTGAAATGCTGGCAGAACATTATAAAAAAGGGCCTCCGTGAAATTTTATTCATTCCTCCATTTTTGCATGCGGTTGGAGCTCTTGTGAAGGGAAATTGAAGAGGGAATTTGTGGTTCTTCAGTGAAGGTATGTTCTCGGGTTATGTATGTCGTTTCTATGCTATTTTGTTCGGATTAGGCTTGTAAATTGAAGTATTAAAGTAGGTAAAGGATGGGAAGAATGGGTGGAGGATTGGGAATTTTTTTTTGCAATTTGGGTAGGAAATTGTGGTCCGATTGTGAAGTTTTTGGTATGTGTATAATTGTGGGAGGACAAGGTTTCTAGTGGTGTAAAATTTATCGCATTCCGAGACGTGGGCCCAGGGCTCGGGTTTTGCCGAATTTCTAGATTCTTGTATAATTTGATAGTTTTCGATTGGGTTGTGTTCCTTTGGATTATATTAATGATATTTAACTGGTTTTGGCTAGATTCGGAGCAATCGGGAGCCAATTTGAGGGGCAAGAGCATAGCGGACTAGTGTTCTGGCACGGTTGAGGTAAGTAATGGTTATAAATCTTGTCCTGAGGGTATGAAACCCCGGAATACATATTTCTCACTGATTTTAGAATGGCGCACATGTCAGATGACGAGTACGTGGCGCGCACTGACTTTTGGAATTGGACTAGGTCCACTCCGCGGCAACTAATGAGTTTCATATTTTACTCAAAACCTTATGTTAAATTATGTACTTAATATTGTTGAAATATTTGGGCTATAAGCCGTGTTTGGGGCCTCGTGCCGATCTGTTTAGACCCCTTGAGGGCTTTTCACTGTTGTTTTCCTCACTATTTGTTGATGATTTCACTCTGCCACATTGTGCTTACTGTTTTCAAAACTCAGCATGATTTACACTACTTTGAGATTTAAAAAATGATGTTTTGGATCGAGTACCCTGTTTTATTGATTCGCCCGAGGGGCTTTTTGAGTTGTTCTGTTGAGTGAGGCCGAGGGCTTGATTATGAGGATATGATACGCCACGATGTGGCTTGATATTAGCGCTTGGGCTGAAGGAGCCCCTCCGGAGTCTTCACACACCCCTAGTGAGCGCACTGAGTGTCGAGTGCCGAGTGACGAGTGATTGGGGGGCATGAGTGACTGTGAGGTGCTGAGTGACTGCGAGGTATGCCCGAGGGGCTTATTATGATACATGTTTTGTCCGAGGGGCTACTTAAGATTTTACTACTTTCACTCTGAGCTTATGAAATATGTTTTGCTCGAGGGGCCTTAATAGGATTCATTACCTTTTCATACTAAATCTTTCTGTTGTAAGTTGTTGAAAATATACATTCTTCAAAGGATTTTTCTGAAGCTGGTTTTAAGGCATGATGATTTCATATATCTATGTTATACTGTTGGAAAGAAAGACTATGCATCTTGTAAATTGATAACATTGATTTTTATGTGTTTCTTGCTGCTCAGACCTGATTTATTTTCATTACTGCTGAGTTGGTGTAATCACGTTACTCCGTGCACCTTGTGTGCAGATACAGTTGTTGGGGCAGGGTGAGGTTTGCGAGGTAGCTGCATGCGTCTGCAGTCCTGTTCCCTCTCCTTCTTACTATTATAGAATTTATTTTCTTTTGAGTTGTATATTTTATGTAGATGCCCATGACATGTGACTCCCGGTTCTCAGGGGTTGTATTTAATATTCAGTATAGCTTTAACTATCTTATAAATGTTTAATGGAAACCTTTATGGGTAATCAGTATAGTAAAGATGTAAATGGAAGCTTATTATGATTAGAGTGTAGTTTTGGCTGGCCTAGTTCCACGATAGGAGCCATCACGACTTGCCTAGATTTGGGGTCGTGGCACTTTGTTATCAGAGCGCTAGGTTACATAGGACTCACCGGTCAAGATGAGGTTTAGTAGAGTCTTGCGGATCGGTACGGAGACGTTTGTACTTATCTTCGAGAGCCTGCGGAACCCTTAGAAAAAACCTCACATTCTTAAATTCTTGTCGTGTGAATCCATTGTTTTCAGCCAAGAGCGTAACTTTTGAATTCCTTCCATGTATTCGAACGCGCACGAGAGCGCTTGGTATCGGTTGTGCATCGACGGCTTGTGGCTTCCATGGATGAGATATGATCTTGGCATATTGGTAATGGGCCAGTCTAGAGGACTTGATGCTGGATTCATTATGTGGCTTGATTGCTGAGATTTTTGTTGTGTGGGCACATTTAATTGGGGACTTCTATGACCTTTTGTGTTCTTATTGACGAGAATTAGTGACTAGATGCCTATGTGGTTGGTGTGATTTGATGGTTAGATGTGTTCAGACTGTGAATTGTGTCAAAAGGGTTGGCTAAAAAATACGGTAAGACTTATCGAGTGTTTGATTTCGGTATCGATTTGGTATATGGCCTTGAGTTATGAGTATATTGGAAGACCTCGCATGTTGTGTGGTTGTGGAGTGAAGTGGACTTTTCTGTTGGGTTATGAGTTCCTGGTGATGTCTTTTGAGTTGATCATTTCCCCAGTAACGTTCATGTATTTGATTAATAGTGTATTACAGCCGTATTAGCACTCTTTGTTATTGTATTCATTGATGGCGTCCTGGCATACTCGCGTAGCCAGGAGTAGCATACTCAGTATCTGAGGATGGCATTATAAGGATTTAGGGAGGAAAGGCTCTATGCCAATTCTCCGAGTGTGAATTTTGTCTCGGTTCAGTAGCATTCTTGGGAAACGTGGTTTCTAGTGAGGGTATCCATGTTGTCAGACCTGTGTGGGTAGAGCTTCCAGAAGCTCGAGATTTCTGTGACCACTGCTCCAGTGTTAGTTCTGCCATCAGCTTCAGGCTTCTTTTTTTACCGCGTATTATGGTGCCTCGAACTTAGGCGTTGGTTGTGTTCATATGCAGGAAGGTGTAGGGATTGCGTGATAGTTCTGGTCTACAGAAGTGTATGGAGAGATAGCAGCTGAGGCTAAGCGGGTAGGGGTATCTCCTGCGGCTTGTCCCAAGGTGTGTGGTCCCTATGTAGTTCTGTAATAAGTTATCTTCTACCAGTAAATGATATACGTTAAAATTGGAGTTTAGATCTCTTATGGAAGTTGGCGCGACTATTGCAATGGTGAATGCGAGATTTGCAGATGACTTGAGTTTTTAGACGAGTGGTGTTATTATGGGCATTGTGAGTTATTGTTTTTCTCGATCGTTGGCTTTGAGCCAAGTGGGGGAGTCTGTTAATGATAAGTTGATTGAGTGTGGTATTTGTTTCAGTTCAAGGTATATTGGTAAATCAGTTATCACCTGCATATGTGGGGTCTGCGAATGTCACGAGTAATAGAAATTTCTTCGATATAGGTTGCAATGTACTTTTTTGGGTAATTGGGTTCTATTGAATGATTTAGTGGATGTTGTAAAAGGTGTAGTATGTGCAGTGTATGAATTTGCTTGTGGCTTCAAGTGAGTGGATTACTTTCCTAGTACGTTAGTGTGTGAACGAGTCAGGTCGATTCTCTCTAATTGGTCGGTGTGATTGAGATTTATGTTAGTGGGTGTCAAGACTTCTGGCATATCTACAACATCACGGGTTCTACATATCAGTATTAGGAAGGTGAAGGTAATGTCTTTAGATTTGCAGGATGTCTCTTTAGGGTAAGTAATTTGAATGTGGTACTTTTGGGGATGTTTGACAAAGTATTCGGCGGCTTATGAGCCTTAGACGGTATGGTTTTATGCTTGGCTCGCGTGTGGTGAGTCTGTGTTGAAAATTATGGTATTACAGCAGGGAGAAGTATCAATTTGAAGGAAAGTCATAAGGAACTTGGGTAAATAGGGCAACTTGGTAGTAGATCGAATCGGCATGGTAAGGGATACAATTAGTTATTGGGTGTTCATGAGGTGACGAGTTTTTCGCGTGTTTCTTAGCAATGCTCTTGGATTTTTGGTGGCCTGCGTAGTTTGGTTGAGTTAGAAGAATTCACTCGTGATGGTTTGGTGTTGCACAAATGGGATTTCGGATAGTTCCGGATGGTTTCTACCGCGGTTAAGGGTGCATATTTTCTTATGACGTGTAGTGTATTTGTTTCTAAATTGGATCCAATGGGAGTTCTTGGCTAGTTGGGTACGTAGTTTCTTGTGGCTCAGAAGGGACCATAGAGTTCCCGTATTTTTCCTAGGTTGGCATGGCGTGTGCGGTATGTTGGGTAGAGTTGAGATTTGCACATGTGAGGTCACGATTCGGTTCTGGAAGGAAGGTCATAAATTCTTAGGCAGCATGGGCAATTTCATATGACTAGGAAGATGATATCACTAACTGGTGCGACTTGATGAGCGTATATATTTCAGAAAGAGCAATGTGTTTGATTCAAGGGTACTTCATTGGTATCGCGACGCCCTATTGTTCGATCGACTGTTGATATTCAGGGTTGCTTGGTAAACGGAAGAATTATAGGGGTACCCCTCGTCAAATGAGTGAGTATTTGGGATGTGTTATGTATTCGAGCGGTGGAGTTGTGATCAGACATGGTAATCCGTACATTTCATGGACTTCGAGACTGAGAGTTCTCATAAATAGGATATATTGTGGTAGTGAACTGTGAAGATGCGAGCTGAGCTAGTCGGATGTTAGTATGTACCATGATTCCACCATTGTGAACTTTTCGGTAAGTTTATCTATTGTGGGTTATCAGAGTTAATTTAGGGTCACTGGTAGGCTAATATGGGTGTGTGTTCTGCACCGGGTCGGAATTGTTGGCTCCGAATTTCTATTATTGAAGAAGGTACCATTCGATCGTGATTGAGTTTATTCATGTTCTGGAGTGATCTATGAGTTACTCTTCGATGTTGCGAGAAGTGGTGATTATTGGCTATATGAACATATCGTGCGGTTCTAATTGGGCGTTATAACGAGATTTGAGTAAGGTAAGTAATTGGGTGTTGCGGGATTGAGACGTGTTGGTTATATACCTTCTGTTTCGGGTGGCATGGTATCGTCCGGTTTCCCCCATGGTTATGGCAATGCACTTTGAGTACTCGATGTCGAATTTAGAATGGTTATTGATTTTGGGCAAGGTGTCATGAAGTATTTCAGGTGGACCAGCGTTGGATGAGATCGCGTAGTGTAGCGGAGTTATGTAAGGGTATGACCTTTGGTATTGGATACATGTGTTTTTGATTTTTACGGTGTGTTCCAGGCTGTTAGTATGATATGGTGATGGTAATTCTTAATGACAGGATAGTCTTCTCGTGTAGATCTTTTATATAATTTGATTACATTAGGAAGTTGTTGTTAAGTGCACAAGTTGCACAAGTTTTGGCTTCAAATTGTATCGATGTGTCATGTTATCAGGGTGGTCTTGATGGATGAAAAGAGGTCATTGGACCTAGAATGAACATTTTCAGAATTTTCTACAGCATAGTTGGAAGGATAAATATCTGGAGTCGGCTTAGAAATCTGCTATAATTCTGGTTTGGGAAGGGGGGGTTTCATGTCTGGATGATCGAACAAATGGTTGTTAGTTCTACGTGTTTCTTTCATCATCAGCAGTATATGGAAGTGTTAGAGCGAAGCGGTTCTTGATAAGGGTTATGTACCGGTATTGGGTTGTTCTAAGCAGTTATTGTGGTTAAGAGTTATCGCTATGAGTGTTTGAGTCACGCGGTATATTATGTGATTTCATCTGTGGTTCATATATGGCTTGATTCAGCATGTTCAGACTTGTTAAATTTATAGTCATGGAAATTATGATCTTGTATATCATTCCGGAAGTGGGAATTTGGTTATAAGGTAATGGGCCATATTTGGATTTCGAAATTTCAACGGTATTGTGCTATTGGACCTATATGGGATAGGGTGACGTGGGATCACCCCGAGTATGTGCATGGTAAGCTACGTAACAGTTTGATGGTGTTGGAGAACAACTCTTGGAACGTTCGAGGAAGAACGTATGTTTAAGTGGGGGAGGATGTAACGACCCGGCCGGTCGTTCCGAGAGTTTAGCCTTGCTTCCCCCATATATGCATTTGACATATATTGCTAGCTTGTTTTTGTTGTGTTGGGTCAGTTGGTTTGGGTGTGGAGTGGTCATGGTGAGGATTGAGTCATTTAGTCTCTCAAGGTAGCCTAATAGTTGAGAAAGTCAACTGAGAGTTGACTTATTGGTGAACGACCTCGGAATGCAGATTTTATGGCTCGGATTAATTCTTTAGGTGAATTGGGACTTACGAGTGTGTTCGGAATGGATTTTTGATGTCCGGTGTAGAATTAGGCTTGAATTGGCTAAAGTTAGTGTTTGGCGATTTTCGGTTGGCAGTGGAAAATAGGCGATTGGGGTCTAAATTGAATTCCAAAAGTTGGAACAGGTCGGTAATGTCATTTTGAGTATGTGTGCAAAATTTCAGGTCAATCGAAGGTGTTTAGTTGGTTTCGGCGTCAAAGCGTAATTTGGAAGTTTCAAAGTTCATAGGCTTGAATTTGATGTAATTTTAGTGTTTTCGTGTTATTTTTGGCGTTTCAAAGGCTCGACTAAGTTGGAATAATGCTATGGGGTGTGTTGGTATGTTTGGTTGGGGCCCCGAGGGGCTCGGGATTGATTTCGGATGGTTGGCGGTGTATTGAACTTTGAATTTTGCAGCAAATAGCTGCTGGTGTGAGTTTCTGGTGTTGACCGCACCTGCGGATGGATAGTCGTGGCCGCACCCAGGGGCTCGAGTTTTGCCGAATTTTGATATTCTTGTATAATTTGATAGTTTTTGATTGGGTTGTGTTCCTTTGGCATATATTAATGATATTAAACTAGTTTTGGCTAGATTCGGAGCAATCGGGAGCAAATTTGAGGGGCAAGAGCATATCAGACTAGCATTGTGGCCTGGTAGAGGTAAGTAATGGTTATAAATCTTTTCCTGAGGGTATGAAACCCCGGACTACATATTTCTCACTGATTTTAGAATGCCGCACATGTCGGATGACGAGTATGTGGCGCGCACTGACTTTTTGAATTGGACTAGGTCCACTCCGCGACAACTAATGAGTTGCATATTTTACTCAAAACCTTATGTTAAATTATGTTCTAAAGATTGTTGAAACATTTGGGCTATAAGCCTTGTTTGTGGCCTCGTGCCGATCTGTTTAGACCCCTTGGGGGCTTTTTACTGCTGTTTTCCTCACTATTCATTGATGATTTCACTCAGCCACATTGTGCTTACTGTTTTTGAAACTCAGCCTGATTTACACTACTTTGAGATTTAAAATGATGTTTTGGGTCGAGTATCCTGTTTTACTAATTCGCCCGAGGGGCTTTTTGAGTGATTCTGCTGAGTGAGGCCGAGGACCTTATTGTGAGGATATGATATGCCACGAGGTTGCTTGATATTAGCTCTTGGGCTGAAGGAGTCTCTCCGGAGTCTGCACACACCCCCAGTGAGCGCACCGAGTTTCGAGTGCCTAGTGAGTAGTGATTGGGAGGCATGAGTGACTGTGAGGTGCTGAGTGACTGACTATGAGTGACTATGAGGCATGCCCGACGGGCTGATTATGATACATTTTTGGCCCGAGGGGCTACTTATGATTTTACTACTTTCACTCTGAGCTTATGAAATATGTTTTGCCCGAGGGGCCTCTATATGATTCATTTTATTTTTATACTAAATCTTTCGGTTGGAAGTTGTTGAAAATATACATTCTTCAAAGGATTTTTCTGAAGTTGGTTTTAAGGCATGATGATTTCATATATCTATGTTATACTGTTGGAAAGAAAAGCTATGTATCTTGTGAATTGATGATATTGATTTTTATGTGGTTCTTGCTGCTCAGACCTGATTTATTTTTATTACTACTTAGTTGGTGTACTCACATTACTACCTGCACCTTGTTTGTAGATCTAGGTGTTAGGTCAGGGTGAGTTGTCTATCTGTTCCAAAGATTCTCGAAGGTATGCGAGGTAGCTGCATGCGTCCGCAGTCCTGCTCCCTCTCCTGCTTACTATTATAGAATTTATTTTCTTTTGAGTTGTATATTTTATGTAGATGCTCATGACCAGTGACTCCGGATTCTAGGGGGTTGTATTTAATATTCAGTATAACTTTAACTATCTTATAAATGTTTGAAGGAAACATTTATGGGTAATCAGTATAGTAAAGATGTAAATGGAAGCTTATTATGATTCGAGTGTAGTTTTAGTTGGCCTAGTTCCACGATAGGCGCCATCACGGCTGGCCTAGATTTGGGGTCGTGACACTAACATTCCCGTTGAGTTTTCCACCTTAATCGTCTAATTAATTTATCTGGTTTATTGGTTGACAGGGTTAATCTTGCTCGTAGTCTTCCCCCGAAGTACTACTCGCCTATTCAAGCCAATCTAACGCGTATATTCCTATGGAATTAGAAATTACAAGAACGCATTAAATTCGTGTATAGTAACCAAACAAGGTGATTAGGTATATTCATATCCTAACTACAGATCCGCCCCCACTCAAAGTTAAGATCTTGCTCTACTCAATCTTATATGAAATCTAGAATTCCCTCTCCCGAGTTCAATTCTAGATTAGTAGATAGTATTCAATAGGTGATCAAGCAATCAAATAATTAAGCGCTAAATTGAATAAACAAAACAATATGATAAAATAATAAGAACATTTCAAGCTTCAAAGTAGAACATTCATATAGCACCCAAAACTCTAGAACTAATAAACTATAAAATTAAAAGAAGAGAAGATGAAGAAAAAAAATAGGCATAAGTCTCCAAACGTGGTGTGTATTCCCCCACGTCTATTCTCTTCCAAAGTATGTTTGATCTCCTCCAGAATAGGGTTAAAACTCCTTTTATATGACAGGGGGCGGGGTCTTGATCCGAAAAGACCTTGTCCCGAACGAAGAAGAAAAAAAATCACGTAAACAACGTCCAGACTAGCGTCTAGCGGTGGCCGTGGCGCTGGAGGCAGTAGAGTTTTTCAATTCTTTCTGTATCGCTCTTAGCTCTTTAGGCTTAAGTGAATTCTGCCTAAGATTTACTTCGATGGTCTTTAATTCCTTTCAGGTGTCGTTGTTCCCATCATCACTTGAGGTAATGTCTTCACCTTTTAAATTCATGGATTATTTGCCTTTTGTCCTCTCATGTATTTGTCTTCATGCTACTTTATTTTCTTTCTTTATTTTCCTTCCGCATTTTATTTAATTTTACTTTGAATCTTTTCATTTTCACATTTTTTTGTTCCTACACAGTTAAAATATAATATTAAGCACACAATAATATAATTAACACTCAAAAAATGATTAAAAGTACTAAAACATGAGGCAACAGTAAACAAATATATGTATTTTTTGCCGCACATCACAAGGATTCTTACAATTGAAGTCCTTGTTCAACTTGAACTTTATCTCCATATAATATTACTCTCATTGGGAATCTGCTCATTGTCTGATTAACGCACATCATGAGACCTAGTCCTTTTGATATTGGTTTTTTAATTCTGCAACATTTTATGTTAGCATAAACAAATATGTTGAACATATCTGATTCTTTGACAACTGTTTGTTAATCATCAAACTCAGATCAACAACTAATTTTTTGCAAAAAATTACTCAAATTTAATTGAACCCATAGTTCGTCCCCACTTCATTCTCAATTCACACCCCTAATCTCTTTCCCCTCACTGTTAGAACGCTTCTTGAGGGACTACCTATAACACCCACTTGTAATTGAAGATAAAATTTCTGTTCAAGAATGCGTTGGAGATGATAGTGACCCAAATTCAATTTTTAACTTTTACTGCCTTTTGCCATTCGGGTTTATTTAACAGTGAAGAACTTTTGTTTAGTGAGAGAAAATGAGCTTTGCTAAGAGGGTAACAACTAGGGCTTTAATCAAGCACTCTACTGAACATCAAAAGGATTAAAATTATAATTTATCAATATTTTGAGGTTTAAAATCACGAATTCCCATTTTGATTATCTATGACATCTTAGTCAAGTGGAAAATTAAGTGCAAAAGAAAAATAAAATGGTAATGTTATTGCATATATAAATTAATGTTATTCCTTGCCGTCCCGCCGGTGAAGTCATCCTTAAATAGCAACATACAATTAAGAAAGTAAAAAAGGAACAAATTAATAAAGATCTATATATTGAAGACATCGGACATATATTTTACAACTTTATTTACTAGAAATACAAAAATATGATGTTCTTTATGTTCTTATTAGTAAACTTTCCTATTGTCCTTAGTTTCCTACTTCTACCAGCCAAGAATGAAACAAATGTTGTGCCACCAGGTCCCTTAGGGTTGCCTTTAATTGGAAATTTGCATCAATTTGATAGTTTAACCTCTCATCTTTATTTTTTGAAACTTTCCAAGAAATATGAGATAATCTTCTCATTAAAACTTGGTTCAGCAACTGTTATAGTAGTTTCTTCGGCAAAACTTGCAAAACATGTAACAAAAATACAAGATTTACCATTTTGTAGTACACCTCCTATTCTTGGGCAGCAAAAGTTGTCTTACAGTGGTCTTGAAATGAGAAAAAAGTGTGTTGTTCATTTTTTTAGTCTCAAGAAAGTGAAATCCTTTAGCCCGATTCGCGAAGATGAAGTCTTTAGAATGATCATCAAGATATCTGAAAAAGCTACAGCTTCAAATAACCAATTTGAGCAACATAGTGATTTCACTAACTAGTACAATTATTTGTAGAGTTGATTTTGGTATTAGGTATGATGAAGAAGCACATGAAAGGAGGAAATTTGATGAAGTTTTAGCTGTGACTCAAGAAATTATGGCTGGCTTCTTTTATCTTATTATTTTCCTTTCTTAGGTTGGTTAGATAAACTTTCTGGAAGTATAACTAGACTTGAGAAGAATTTTAAGGAGATGAGTTTTGTGAAAAACTTATTGAACAGCATCTCAATCCCAAGAGGCCAACATCCATGGAAGAAAATATTCTTGATCTTTGCTCCAATTGAGGAAAGAGCAATCAACTCCAATTGTTCTCACTTTGTGTGGGAGTATTTTAAAAATTTAAATAGTCAAGCATCCTTTTATCTTACAACTGTTCTTTATTTTTTTAAGTGACTACTATACATGTGAGAAGTTCCACAGGTGTCTTTGGTCTATTTTAATATCCAGCATGTGGCATCCATTCTCTTGGTTTTAGGTAAGTGGCATAAGCCAAGTACCAAGTGGCAGAGGAGACATAACACTTGTCTCTTTGCATGGAAATATTTTGACAAGTAGATGAACACTTGCCATTTTTTTACACAATTCTTACAATTGTAAATACCCACTTTCTATACCATCCGAAGATACACCAGCAAATATTTTGTTCTCTCATGATTGCTAATGGTTAGTAATCATCACTACAAGACCTATTATTTTCAATTACGCCTAGCCTTTTGTGTGTTCCAATTTCTTTTTATAACCTGTGTTTATTTCCTCTTTCCAGACATGTTGTTATTATTTAATTCTGATGATTCCTGTATCCTCTAAATAAATAAAAATGTGCTTGTTTAATCCTGGGGAAACATTTCACATTGCTAAAATAGTTTCTTAATTAGGACATTGCCCAACACGACTCAAGCAAATTCGTGTATCTGCTTACAAATAATATTATTACAGTATTATTATTATTATTATTATTATTATTATTATTATTATTATTATTATTATTATTATTATTATTAATATTATTACATATTATTTTTCCGTATCATTTCCTTACATTTTGGACAATACAAAGGAAATTCTCATTGTAATCAATTACTCTCGGCTCTGTAGCTCCATTTCACTTTTTATAGAGGTGTTTGATGGCAGGAAGCCTTAGAAAAGAAAAACTTGTGGCACTCTATTAAAAGTACTCTTAGTTGTCGCTTAATTGGGAAATAAGTTATTTCGGGATTATAATACAGGGATTAAATAATTGAAGGGATTATTTTGATGAATATATTTTTATTGAAGATAAAAAAAAAGGAATATACGGGATATAATATAAATACGTCTTTGGTGGATACTACATAAGTTGGGATAAACTTTTATTTTCAATTTTACTTTTACATTTTTGGAAAGTCTTTGGGGGAAAAGCCTTGGATAAGGCATCTTTTCCATTTTAATGTGTATCACAAGATCACTTAATTCCGAGATATTATCCTACCCTCATTCTAGGATAGAATAATACCCAATTATGGGATTAATTAATCCCGGAATTTCTAATTCTGGATTCAAAAAGTCAACCAATTGCATCTAATATAGGGATTATTGTTTCTTATCTCACATACCAAATAACCCCTTTGTATGTCATGATATTTTTATATGACGGTAAAAACATGTCATTAAAGGTAAAATAATAAGTTTAAAGTTAATGAACTTCATAATATAGTTAAGTGTTATTCCATTCTTAAAGAATAAAGAAGAGTATCATATAAAATGAAACAAAATAATTATGACTAAAAACAATATATGTATATACATGATTTAACAAAATCTCTTTTGTTTTGACCTCCCAATTTCTTTTGTAGAACATATTAGTTGGTGGAACAAATACTGAGGCAGCTCCAATAGTTTGGGGAATGACAAACTTGACAAAGAACCCAAAACCCATGAAACAAGTTCAAACAACAATCAGAGAATCAGTTGGGAAGAAAGGCATGGTGAATGAAGATGATATCCAAAACCTACCTTATTGTCACGACCCGAAATCCTAACTTAGGTGGTGATGGTGCCCAATTTCTTTCTTATTTGATTAAACAGTTCAACATATACTAAGTTTTAAAGTTTGAAACATAAATCGAAAAGGATAGTTAACCAGTTTTAATCAAAAGCGGTCATAAGGAGGTGTGAGCCAATATATATACATACCCGTAATCCATAATAGCTACCACATGTGTGTCAGGAACTAGTGTCGCAAGTCCTACGGGCATACTAACAGAATATACAAAAGACATAATATACAGTCCCACTGTCTGAAAGAAATAGATGGAAAATAAGCAAAAGAAACTCCATGGTGCTGCCGAGGATCGTCAGGAGAAGCACCTCACCGTGAAGTCAGGTCCAACTATAATCAGAATCAAGCTTCGGTCTGGTAACCAGGTGCACAAGCCTCAGAGCCTTTACAATTAAGTACAGAAGCGTAGCATGAGTACATAAATAAATATGTACCCAGTGAGTATCGCGTCTAATCTCGATGAAATAGTGACGAGAGGTCTACTTGACACTCACTAAGGTCCAACAGTATAATTTAACAGAATATGATGCAAATGGTAGGCATGTAAAGGTAGTAAAGCAACAAATATATAAGGCATTGAAATCCAGGTAAATACTGGAAGTAAATAAACAATTACTACTTCATCTTCCCCCAAATATCTGTCAAATCAATACCTATGAATTCAGTAACAATTTATCATGCGCATACGGGATAAGGACAACCGGCCTGAGCCATAAAAATAATCATGTCTGTGTACTGCCGAGGGTCGAACGGCCCGAACCATAAGTGCATCCTTGCCATAAAACAGACATATCTATGCACTGTCGAGGGTCGAACGGCTCGAACCATAAGTGGATCTTTCAATCCTGCCGAGGGTCGAATGGCTCGAACCATATGCTCGGATTCCGGAAATTCTTGAAAGAAACACTTACCCATACCCTAAGGGTCATTAATATATGATTTTTGTATGATTTCATATCTAGTTTAGTGGGTAATCCCCAAAATTTCATAAAGCCCAAGGTTCTTACTCTAACCCTTGATTTTTCACTAATTAGGAGGTTAATCTACCTAGCATTTCATGTGTTAAACTAATATTAGAGTAGAAATCACTTACCTTTTAGTAGCTAGGTGGATTGGCCCTTTCCCAAGCTCCCTAAGTCGACAATGGTGAAAGAAAAACGGAGAAAATGAACATTTCCCGTGTTTAAAAGAACACACTGCCTTCAGTGGTTCCGCAACTGCGGCTCAAGGACCGCACCTGCGAGTAATAGCTCGCACGTGCGGAAAATGAGACAAGAGCCTGGGCTCGCACCTGCGGGAAAGGGCCCGCACCTGCAAGAACTGGGCAACCCACCTAGGGGTTGCACCTGCAAGGCTGGGACCGCAGGAGCGGTCTCGCACCTGCAACTGGGCAATCACACTTGCGGTCACACCAGATCAGGTGCACCAGCAACTGCTTCAGCAGGTTTTTGGCCTCGTTTGGTGCCCGAGAGGCACCTTGGCCCACCCGAGCCCCCGTCAAAATATACCAAAAAGTATCAAATCATAATACGGACTCGCTAGAGCCTTCGAAACGCCCGCAATAATGCTAAAAGTCAAAATCACACCTCAAAAACCGTAGAACCAAACTTAAGAACTTTAAGTTTCTTGAATTCACTAACAATGTGTTGAACCAACCTATAATACTCGGAATGACACCTAATTTTGCAGGCAAGTCATTAATGACATAACGAAACTATTATCGGTCTCGAAATACCGTTCGGACCTCGATAACATAAAAACACGTTCCAAACCAAATTTCAAACGTAAAGAAAATCTAATTTTGATATTGGGCACCGAAACACCCCCGGGTCCCCGCAAGTCATAAATCACAATAAGCCGCTATGGGAAGTTTCATTTAGGGGAACAGGGTCCGATAACGCAAAACGACATGTCGGGTGGTTACATTCTCCATCTTTTAAACAAACGTTCATCTTCAAACGGGTCTAGAATCATACCAGAAAGGCTGAATAAATGTGGGTATCTGCTCCGCATGTCCTCCTCGGACTCCCAGGTCGCCTCCTCGACTGGTTGCCCCCTCTACTAGACTTTTACGGTAGAAAATCTCTTGGATCTCAACTGGCGATCCTACCTGTCAATAATAGCAACTAGCTCCTCCTCGTAGCCCAACTTCTCATCTAACCGAATAGTGATGAAATCAACCACGTGAGAGAAGTCTGCGTGGTACCTCCGCAGCATGGATACATGAAAGACCGGATGAACTCCTGTTAATCTAGGAGGTAAAGCATGCTCATAAGCAACCCCTCCAACTCGCCTCAATACTTCGAAAGGACCTATAAACCACGGGCTCAGCTTGCCCTTCTTCCCGAAACTCATAATACCCTTCATCGGCGAGACTTTCAACCGAACCTTATCTCCCTCCATAAATGATACATCACGCGCCCTCTGATCCGCGTAACTCTTCTGTATGGACTGTGCTGTATGGAGCCTCTCCTAAATCAACTTCACTTTCTCCAAAGCATCTCTCACCAGGTCGGTGCCATATAACTTAGCCTCGCAAGGCTCAAACCACCCGATAGGAGAACGACATCGCTGACCATACAAAGCCTCAAATGGAGCCATCTTGATGCTGGACTGGCAACTATTATTATAAGAAAACTCGGTCAAAGGCGAGAATTGTTCCCACTGACCTCCCATATCTGAATTGTATGCTCCGACTGACAATCAGTTCGAGGATGAAATGTTGTGCTGAGATCAATCTAGGTGCCCATCTCACTATGCAATACTCTCCAGAAATGTGAGGTTAACTGAGGACCTCGATCTGATATAATAGACACCGGTACACCGTGCAACCGGACTATCTCCCGAATGTAGATCTGGGCCAACCTCTCAGAAGTATAGGTAGTAGCCACTGGAATGAAATGCGCCAATTTTGAAAATCTATCCATAATAACCCAAACCGCATCAACCTTCCACAATGTCCGAGGCAACCCAACCATGAAGTCCATAGTGATGCGCTCCCACTTCCACTCAGGAATGGAAATCTACTGGAGTAGGTCTCCTGGCCTCTGGTGCTCATACTTAACCTGCTGGCAGTTAAGACACCTAGTCACATAATCCACAATGTCCCTCTTCATCAACCTCCACCAGTAATGCTGCTTCAAATCACGATACACCTTCGTACCACCAGGATGAACAGAATACCAAGAATTATGTGCCTTCTATAGAATTCTCCCCCTCAGTCCATCAACATTAGGAACACATAAATGGCCCTTGACACCACCTTGTCCCACTGTCTCCCGAACATCTTCCAAGCACGGATCATCAAACTGCCGAGCCTTAATTTCACCTAATAACGAACACTGAGAAACCACATGTGCTAGAACTCGACAAGGCTCTGAAAGGTCTAATCTCACCAGGCCATTAGTCCTTTCCAAGGATTGAATGTCCAAGGCTAGAGGTCTCTCCTTTGCTGAAATATAAGCCAAGCTACCCATACTCTCCGCCTTCCTGCTAAAAGCATCTGCTACCACATTTGCCATACCCGGATGATAAAGAATGGTGATGTCATAATCCTTCAGCAACTCAAGCCACATACGCTGCCACAAATTAAGATCCCTCTGTTTGATCAAGTGGTGTAAGTTGCGGTGATCCGTATAAACCTCACATGACACCCCACAGAAATAGTGCCTCCAAATCTTAAGAGCATGAACAATCTCCGCCAACTCCAAATCGCGCACAAGATAATTCTTCTCATGAACCTTATGCTGGCGCGAAACATAAGCAATAACTCTCCCTTCCTGCATCAACACACACCCCAAGCCAACGCGTGAAGCGTCTCAATATACTGTATACATCCCAGAACCGAAAGGAAATACCAGGACTGGTACTGAAGTCAATGCTATCTTGGCTTATGAAAGCTCGCCTCACACTCGTCGGACCATCAGAACGGGGCATTCTTCTGAGTCAATCTAGTCAGTGGGGATGCAATGGATGAAAAGCCCTCCATAAATCGCCGGAGTAGCCTGCTAGACCCAAGAAACTCCTAACCTCTTTAGCTGAAGTAGGATGTTGCCAACTCTGAACTGCCTCAATCTTCTTAGGATCAACCTTGATACCCACTCTGGATACCACATGTCCCAAGAATGCCACGGAATCCAACCAAAACTCAAACTTAGAGAACATAGCATATAGCTTATGTTCTCGCAAGGACTGGAGCACATCTCTCAAATGTCGCTCGGTCTCTCCCAGGCTATGTGAGTAAATCACAATGTCATCAATGAAGACGATGACAAAAGAATCAATGTACGGCCTGAACACCCTATTCATCAAGTCCATCAATGATGAGGGGGCATTAGTCAAGCCAAAGGACATCACGAGGAACTCATAATGGCCATATCTCCTACGAAAAGCACTCTTCAGAACATCTGGTGCCCGAATCCTCAACTGATGATATCCTGATCTCAAATCAATCTTAGAAAACACCCGAGCACCCTACAACTGGTCAACAAATCATCGATGCGCGGCAAAGGATGCTTGTTCTTAATGGTGACCTTGTTCAGCTGACGGTAATCAATACACATCCGCATAGTCCCTTCCTTCTTCTTCACGAATAAAATTGGGGAACGCCACGGCGACACCCTCGGCCTGATAAACCCCTTCGCTAACAACTCCTCAAGATGCTCCTTCAACTCCTTCAACTCTTTTAAAGCTATACGGTACAGAGGAATAGATATAGACTGAGTGCGTGGAGCTAAATCAATGCAGAAATCAATATCACGATCCGGAGGCATACCTGGAAGGTTTGAAGCAAATACATCAGCAAACTCTCGAACCACTAGAACTGAATCAATCGTCGGAAACTTGGCAGTGGTGTCCCGCACATAAGAAATATAGGCCAGACAACCCTTCTCGACCATATGTTGAGCCTTCAGAAATGAAACAACCCGGCAGGCTGCACTAACTAAGGAACCTTTCCACTCCAACCTAAGTGACTCGGGATGGCTAAGGTAACTGTCTTGGCATGGCAATCTTGCACGTCATGATAAGGAGATAACCAATACATGCCTAAAATAACCTCAAAATCAACCATGTCGAGCATTAGAAGGTCCGCTCTGGTCTCGAACCCACAAAATTAAATCATACATGACCGATAAATGCGGTCTACTGCCACAGAATCGCCCACGGGAGTGGACACATAAATATGAGTATCCAAGGACTTGCGAGGAACATCCAGGAAACAAGCAAATAAGGCTGACACATATGAATATGTTGATCCTGGATCAAATCACACTGATTCATCTCTACCACATACTGAAATAGTACCTGTGATCACGACATCTGAGGCCACTGCATCCGATCGGGCTGGAATAACATAGAATCTTGTTGGAGAACTGGATGACTGACCTCCGATAGAATGAATAGGGGCAGGTAGAGCTCCCCCTGCCTGGCCTCCACCTCCGGGACGTCCTCTACTAGTCTGTCCTCCACCTCTAGGTGGACGAACCGCTGGTGCTGAAAACGTAGGCTGATAGCTCTTCTGAATGGCCTTGCCCCGAAGCCTAGGACAAGTCCTCCTCATATGGCTTGGATCCCCACACTCATAACATCTCGCCGGTGGCATGGCCTGCTACCCTGAATAAAGACCCCGGATAGCTAGGGGACGGTGAGAACCCTCTGGCATGGCACTGAAGTAAGGACTAGAAGACCCTTGATGACCGGAATACCCACCTGAGGAACCCTGAATGGCTGCTGGACGGTAGGAACTCTCTGGCATGGCGCTGAAATAGGGCATCACTAGAGCACCATGGGGAGGTGGTGGAGGAACTGAATATGGAGGCCTGATAGGCTGGCCTCTACCGAACTGACCTCTGCTATTTGCTGGGGAACCTCTGAAATCTCTTGAAAATCTAGCTATTTTATCCTGCTGACTCTGCTCTCTGCCCCTCGAATGATAACCCTCAATCCGGCGAGCTATCTCGACCACAAGCTGATAGGGAGTCCCCATCTCCACCTCTCGGGCCATGTTGGCACTAATACCTGAGTGTAGCACAACTACAAATCTCCATACTCTCTCAGCATCAGTAGGAAGTATCATAAGGGCATGACGAGACAACTCAGAAAATCTGGCCTCATAGTCTGTCACTGACATATGTCTCTGCTCCAGCTGCTCAAACTGATGTCCAGGAACAATTGAGTAAACTTCTCCTAAGTAAGAGAAGGGGAACATGTTGGTCTACCAAAGACATAGGACTGCCACAATCTGGGGGCCCTGCCCTCAAGCTAAAAAGTAGTGAAGTCCACTCCATGTGACTTCAGTATCCTCATGTTGTGTAGTCTGTCCCTGCACCTATCAATGAAGTCCTGGGCATCCTCTCCCTTCTCACCTCTGAAGATAAGAGGGTGCAATCGGGTCCACCTATCTAGTAACTTCTGCGGATCGTTGTCTGCAGCTGGTATGAGCTCAGGTGCTGCTGTTACTAGATGGGCTCCACCCACAGGCAGTGTACCCGGAGTTTCATATACTGCTGTTGCATGTCCTGCAGCCTGGGCAGTAGTGATCTGGGCTCTCACTTCTGCCTGAGATGTGGAAGGATCCGCTTGAAATAAACCAGCCTGATTCATAGTGTCCATGAACCGCATCATACGGCCCATGACATCCTGGAAGCCTGGCGCTGTCATAAAGTCTACTGGGACAGGATCTTCTTGGGCACCACACCCTGCCCCACTATAATAGGATCCTCTGCCGGATCTGCCAGGTGTGCTACTGGACACGGCTCTGGGATGCCCTTATTCCCTACCTCGGGTCGGTGCCCTCCCCCGCCCTCTGCCAAGGCCTCGGACGGCGGGGGTAGTGGCATCTCCTGGGTCTGGAATATCAGTTGCGCGTGTCCTCACCATCTGTGAGAGAATAGAAGAATGACATTTAGTAAACCATCGACTGCACGATAGAACATGAATAAAAAAAAGTTTTCTAAAACCTATAGCCTCCCGAAGATAAATTCAGACGTCTTTGTATCGATCCGCAAGACTCTATTAGGTTTGCCCTTGACTTGTGAGACCTATGTGAACCTATAACTCTGATACCATATTTTCACAACCCAAATCCCAATTTAGGTCGCGATAGCCACCTTCGATATCAGGCAAGCCAACCTTAAGTTACTAGTGATCCCTTTTGAATTTATAAAACAATTCACCATACTTAAGAGCTTTTTCTTTCAAAGCATAAATTCGATGTAAATTAGTGACTTAGACGACCAAAAGTGAGCAATATATATAGTAATCACCACCGATAATTACAACCCAAAAGAATAGAATATCTACTACGTGGGCATGCAAGGATCTAGCGTCATAGGTCTACGGGCATCTAATAGAAACGAGTATCCAAAAGAAAATACAAATTTGCCCTACTGTCTGAAGAAAACTAATACAGATATAGCAAAAGAAAAGAGGAACTCCAAGGTGCTTTCGGAGAGATACGTTAGGGAAAGCATCCCACCGAGACGTCCACGCCAAGTATACGTTCGGGACGAGCTCCGGGTAAATGCCCAGATGCACCTGTCTCAGAGCCTGTACAATTAAGTACAGAAGCGTAGCATGAGTACATAAACATAAATGTACCCAGTGAGTATCCCGCCTAATCTCGAAGAAGTAGTGACGAGAGGTAGACGTGATACTTACTAGGCTCAAATTTCACTAGCATATAATGTACTAAATTCCCTTTTTCACATGAAACAATTTATACAATTTCAACAAGCTTCTAGTAAATTACATAGCACATAATAGGCAAAAAGCGTACGGCCGAAGCGTCGTGACAATAAATGTGCACTGCCGAGGGTCTACCGGCTCGAACCATAGATGCATCTTTACCCCGCTCGTGAATCGAACATGCGACGCGGTTGACATAATAGTAGGGCTATCCCGCTCACGAATCATACATGCAACGCGGGTGCCGTATACATACACATAATATTTTTCAGCATTTAGGGATTTTAAAGAGATTGTACGTGAAAACAAGAACTTAGACAATATGATTTTTTAACATAACTTCCTAATAATTTCACACCAAATTCAAGGATACTATGCAACTCAAATACACTTATGGACACACGTAAGGCACATAAAAGCATGCTTAAGAGTCCTAGAACTACCCAACATAACATAATAGTAGCTACGCACAGACTCTCATCATTTCGTGCGTGTGTAGCCCCCGCAAATAAGGGCATGCAATTATTAATGATCACCTATGGGGACAATTCTCTCTTACAAGGTTAGAAAGGAGACTCACCTCGTGTAGAATCCTACTTTCCGGGTCAAGAACGCGTCCGAACCTCCAAACTCGCCTCTCAAGGACTCGGAACTAGTCATATAATGTACACATGAATTAATCTATGCTCAAAAGTATGAAATTTACCTAATTAATTATTTATTTCAACCAACTTTGAAAAATCTCAAAAATACACCCCGGGCCCACATGCTCGGATTCCGCAAATTCTTGAAGGAAACACTTATCAATACACTAAGGGTCATTAATATATGATTTTTTAATGATTTCATAGCTAGTTTAGTGGGTAATCCCCCAAATTTCATAAAGCCCTAGGTTTTTACTCTAAACCTTCATTTTTCACTAATTAGGAGGTTAATCTACCTAGAATTTCATGTATTAAACTAATATTAGAGTAGAAATCACTTACCTTTCAGTAGCTAGGTGGATTGGCCCTTTCCCAAGCTCCGTAAGTCGACAATGGTGGAAGAAAAACGGAGAAAATGAACATTTCCCGTGTTTAAAAGAACACAATGCCTTCAGTGGTTACGCACCTGTGGCTCAAGGACCGCACCTGCAGTCTCGCACCTGCGAACAATAACTCGCACTTGCGAAAAATTGACAAGAGCCTGGGCTCGCACCTGCGGGCAGGAGTCCGCACCTGCGAGAACTGGGCAGCCTACCTAGGGGTCGCACCTGTGAGGCGGGGACCATAGGAGAGGTCTCGCACCTGCTACTGGGCAATCGCACCTGCGTCACACCAGATTAGGAGCATAAGCAATTGCTTTAGCTGGTTTTTGGCCTCATTTGGTGCCCGAGAGGCACCTGGGCCCACCTGAGCTCCCGTCCAAATATACCAACAAGTCCCAAATCATAATACGGATTTGCTCGAGCCTTCGGAACACCTGCAACAACGCTAAAACTCAAAATCACACTCAAAACCCCTAGAACCAAACTTAGGAACTTTAAGTTTCTTAAATTCGCTAACAATGCGCCGAGTCGACCTATGCTACTCAGAATGACACCAAATTTTACAGGCAAGTCATAATAGACATAACAGAACTATTCATGGTCTTGAAATTACTTTCGGACCTCAATAACACAAAAACCGTTCCAAACCAAATTTCAAACTTAAGGAAACTCTAATTTCGATATTGGGCGCTGAAACGCCCCAGGTCATCCAAAACTCAGTCCGAACATACGCCCAAGTCCGAAATCATCATACGAAACTACCGCAACCGTCGAAACTCGATTCGGAGGTCGTTTACTCAAAATGTTGACCGAAGCCAAACTTGGCCTTAAAGGCCAACCTTATGGAACCAAGTGTTCCTATACCACTCTAAACGCTTCCGAATCCCGAACCACCCGTCCCCGCAAGTCATAAATCACAATAAGCCACTATGTGAAGATTCATTTAGGGGAACGCGGTTCGATAACGCAAAACGACCGATCAGGTCGTTACAGAAATGATGATATTGAATCTTTGATTCAGATGATAAAAAGATCACTAGTGATTGTGTGATCACTTTTTGGTAGAGTGTTATGGTATTGAAATTGCCTGGCAATAAGGGTGATTAAGCAACCTCTTGGTGAATATTCTACTAGGAATTAAGGCGACAATATTTGTGTCGATGAATTGTGGTTGTTGAGGCGCAATAGCCATTATAAGAAAATAAATCATTCAATGGGAAGAGTAGACAAATACCCTTGAGATATAGTGTGATAAAGCAATTGCTTAGAGATAATAATTTTTATACATATTATGTGTAGTCAAAAAAGGATTTGGCCGATCCTCTGACTTATAAGTGAAACATTGAGGGGTTGAGACTTTTGCAATTTGAGATGTATTAACAATGATGGTAACCCAACCTATGTAATTGGAGATCTCATAAAGTAGGTTCATATGAGTAATAACATGTCATTAGTTGATCAAATATGCACTATCAAATTATGTCTCTTCCTATGGTGTGGTGTATAGTGCAAGACTGCACGGAATGTGAGGATGAGTTATTAAACTCTTAATCCAATAATCCATAGCCTTTTATAGGTGGTGTATTGCGCCGCATAATACACTTGATGGATGGACCGATATGAGTGTATAATAGGGTTTCTCGTATAAAATTTATGGCAAAAACTTTTAGAGCACTCTTGAAAATGAGGCGCACACATGGCCTATTAGCGCAAAACCGCGATAACAGCAGAAATTGTGGGGCTGTAATATGATGAATAAGATCTCTAGCTTACGACAAGAATTTTTGGTTCATAGAAGTTATCAACTTCACCAATTACTCTATAAGTTAAATCTTATTTTATGTATATATGGTTCATAGTCTTTAAGACACCATATGAATTTCATTATACCCAAAACCCAGCAAATTATGTCTCTCTTATTTTTTTTCTTTATTTACTATTTATTTTTATCCCTTTCGAGATCTGTAGGGTATTGATTGTTTGAAAAATTAATGCTATCTCAAAAGGGAGTGTCCAATATTTTGATTTTAAAAAACTTTTTTTTTCTATGAAATATTATATTTCTATTTACTTATCATGTAGTAAATTATTTTACATTTACTAGAATCAAACTAGTCGTTAACTAGCCATTAACCAGCCATTATCTAGTCGTTAACTAGTCGTTGGAGAAACACCTATATAAACATGGTCTTTGGAGAGCTAAAGACACTCTCTAACACAATCTTCTAAATCTTCTTCTTCCTCCTATACGCTGGGTTTCTTTGTAGAATTTTCTGCTAGTTCTGCTCCCAGTTTAATAACTGGAAGAGCTTGTTGAATTCGGGGAGATACGCCTAATTTTATTTATCATTTTGTGGGCAAAATATCCTTATGGATAGTGTACTTGACACGCCTCAACCTAATTCTTATTCTCCATAACAAATTTATTCCAACACCGCAATCCCTCAAATCCGCCCCGCCCCGCTCTGCCCCATTGTCATCCCTACGTTGAAGCAGCCATTACTGCTTGCATTAGGGTAAGTTTTCTACATTATACCCTTTGGGTGTTGTCCTTCTTCGGATCCTGCGTGAACGCGGGATGCCTTGTGCATAGACTGCAAATTACATTGCTCAGATATACTTGCAGCAAGTCATATGACTTCACACTACCTTTTTGCTCTCTTTCTTCCGTTGCTAGGAGTAGATGATAATCGTTGCCTCAAGATCCAGCCATGCCATACGTGATGTCTTCCTTTTACAGTCTTTTATGTTTCTTGAATAAACATTGGAGAGAGCAGTCTTGAAAAGGAAAAGCATATGACAGTATAATTTAGAATCAAATTTTAACAGGTAATGTTTTAACATTTGGTCATATACTATTCAGTTGTCTGTTCCTTTTCTGAAATACTCGTTTGTTAGAATTTTATAATAAAAAGGACACAACGCCAGGAATATACATCACAGTTCCTAGCCG
Source organism: Nicotiana paniculata (assembly GCA_005239505.1). Taxonomy (NCBI): domain Eukaryota; kingdom Viridiplantae; phylum Streptophyta; class Magnoliopsida; order Solanales; family Solanaceae; genus Nicotiana; species Nicotiana paniculata. The sequence continues at coordinate 65,098 of MDKI01005697.1, forward strand.
GTATAGAACTTCTGTAGAGTTTAAAAAGTAAAGTAAGTAGGCGATAATACTGTTTGATCTCTATACATCTTCATAATTCCGCCAAAATTTCTATGTGCTAACTGTTTATGTTCATCCAATGGTAGCCCAAAAATTTTGTTAAGCTTATTCAATGATTTATTATGTGTAAAATATTTGACCTAAATGTATAATTCTCATGTGTAGGTTATAGTTGCGCCCTTATGTGCAACTCTTCTAAATCAACAAATGATTACGACTTTATCTCTCTTTTAATATCAGCTCATATATAATAAAATATACATAATAGAGAGGTGACACTTTGTGTATCAGTGTTTCTTTTGAAGCGCATTACAAGCATACTCTTTTTATCTTTTAACGTGCTCTTACTGATGCTTCTTTTGGTCTCTCTTTTTACTTAAACTAAAGGTGATAAGTTATGTTGCTATTTTATCACGTAAATTTTTATGTTTCGACTTGTGAAAGTTGTTGCAATATTCTAGCTACGAAATGGGATAATTAAATCCCTCTCCAGCCCTTTATTTTAGCTTTATTTTTTATTTATTTTTTACTCTCCTTCATTTTCTTTCTCCCTTTTTTTTCTCCTTTCTATTGATAAGTTATGTACCTTTTGTTTTGATTATTTAATAAACTTCATATGAAAACCATATAAGAAACCTGATACAACTAGCATCTCTTCGTTCAGAATAACTGGTCAAATGTATGGCACCAGTTTCAATAAAATCAATTAGGGGAACAACATAGATAACATATAGATCTCGGTTCCTCCGGTCACAGTACATGTCAATTCTTACCGCTGTTAAAGTTGTTGTACTGCACACGCAACAATACAACAACAATGTTGAAACATGATGTGTAACAGACACTCCCTCCCATCAACTTTGATGACCTCACTTATGTAATACCAACATGAGGCAAGGGATTACACACACTACTAGAAATTCCGCAAAAATCAAACACGGTTGGTCGGTCAAATTGACCAACTTTATTTTCCCAAAATTGACCAACTTTGGTCGGTTTTTTCATTTAAAATAAATTAAATTAAATATTAAAAAAATGGACCGAATTTAAGAATATCTTAAGGAATTAATCACGAATTCCAATTTTGAATTCCCATTACAAGATTTAGCATTTTGTAGTAGACCTCCTATTCTTTGGCAGAAAAAGTTGTCTTACATTGGTCTTGATATTGCCTTTGCACCTTATAATGACTATTGAAGGGAAATTAGAAAAATTTGTGTTGTTCATTGTTTTGTCTCAAGAAAGTGCAATCTTTTAGTCTGATTCGCGAAGATGAAGTGTTTAGAATGGTCGGCAAGATAGCTTAAAAAATAACCAATTTGAGCAACATAATAATTTCACTAACTAGTACAAATATTTGTAGAGTTGCTTTTGGTATTAGGTATGATGAAGAAGCACATGAAAGGAGAAAATGTGATGAAGTTTTAGCTGTGACTCCAGAAATGATGGTTGGCTTCTTTATGTGTGATTATTTTCCTTTCTTAGGTTGGTTAAGTATACTTTCTGGAAGTATAACTAGACTTGAGAAGAATTTATGGAGTTAGATGAGTTTTATGAAGAACTTATTCAACAACATCTCTGTAACGATCCAAAATCCTAGGAAAGGTCGTGATGGCGTCGGACACCTCTGTCAGGCAAGCCAACACTAAAAGTTGATTGAATCTCTATTTTTAATATTTTGAAACCATTTTTTTTCACTATATTAAATAATAATTAATGAACTTTACTGAGAAAATAATAGTGTCTTACTAAATTCAAATCATAATTAAATCCCAAAGTCATCCCAGAACACGGCGTCACAAGTGCATGAGCATTTACTAGGAAGTAAAATAAAATACAACAACCGTCCGGAATATAAATGGGACAGTAAAGAAAGTACAACACAATACTCTGAAGGAGACTCTGCTGGTTGCGGGTCGTCTCGAGAGGAGCAGCTCACCTAAGTCCCCATATTAGTCATGCCAATGCGTCAAGCGGGGCCACTAGATATACATGTTCCTTTGCAACAAAAATGCAGAACAGGTGTAGTATGAGTACGAAAATAACGTGTACCCAGTAAGTATCCCGCCTAACCTCGAAGAGGTA
>ML327428.1:3884-25763 GCA_005239505.1 Nicotiana paniculata
TTGTTGGTGAGGGCACATGATCTCATGAACGATTGGGAATGTTGTAAACTTTCTTGTTGGGTAAGTGCGTGAATTGAGAGGGCTTAGTAGTTGCAAGTCGACTCTTGAGGTTGGGTGGTTGCAATTAGGTTGCTTCGTGTGATTGATTAAATTTTTATACTTGGGCATGTTTAAAGAAGGGAAAGAATGTGAAATTTTGTATGTTCATACTTCATTGCCGGTATCGATCATAGTTAAGGGGTAATGTGTGTGATTGAGAAATAAAATACTCCTTGTTAATGAAATGTGTACGTGTTGAAGGATATTGCTCGAGGACGAGCAAGATTTTAAGTGTGGGGTGTTGATGCATGGCTAGAATTCATGGTTTTAAGCATTATGTACCTTACATTTTATGTGCGTTTGTGATAAAAATACACGTCATATGTGCATACTGGAGTCTATTTCATGTGTAGGTGAATTGGAGATGGAAACCGAGCTAAATGGATGCATAAACATCAAAATACGCTCAAGAGTCGAAAAGGAGTGACCCGAGCTATAGCCGGGCGTTAGAGCCATAAAGCCAGGCCTGCCCAGGCTATAGCTGGGCGTTCGAGGCTTAAAGCCAGGCCTGCCCAGGCTATAGCTGGGAATTAGAGTCCAAACGCTAGGCCTGCCCAGGCTGTAGCTGGGTGTTTGGGGCTTAACGCCTGGGGTCCCTGGTCCGGTCAATTCTGAGTTTTGAAGGTTTAATTGTTTCCCCGATTGAATAGAAGTTTCCTACACGTTTAGGGTTTGTCCCAAACATATAAATAGACCCAAAAACACAACTTTGAGGGGTGGATGCCATTTTTGGAGAGAAGATACACACATGATCATTGAGGAAGCAAAGGATTATCAGTTTTCTTCATCTTATTCTAGTATTTTCCATTTATGCAACACTTATGCAATTGTTTGATTCTAGCATGAGTGGATAAACATCCATTGTTCTGGGGTTGTGGTTTAGCCATGAATATTGTTATTCGACATTAATTTAACCTTGATTATAGTTCACTCAATATATGGTTGTTTCTTTAATTCTGCATTTAATTGCTTAATTGTCTGGCCAGCAGTTAGGTTCTATATACTATCTATGTTATGCTTGGGAAAGCCGTATATAGATTAGAGAAGAATTGAAGAGAGCACGATCTTAACCCTTCAGGGGAGCGGATTTGTGGTTAGGATAGGAATATACCTAGTCACTGTGCTTAATTAAACATCGTAATCTTAGTGCGTTCTAATAGATTAATTTCATAGGAGTATATGCGTTAATCTATTGAGAATAGGCGAGTGGTACTTTGGGAGAAGGCTACGAGAGAAATTATCGATTAAATAGCAACCATGAGTGAATTATATGAAAGGGAGAGTTAATTAGAATGCAATACGAGTGGTGAATTGATCACAACCCTGGAATATTTGTCTCTACTGAATACACACACCAATATTCTTGTCACTTGATAATTAGTTAGTTCATAGAATCGTAGTATAAATTAGTTACATTCCAGGATTTTATTTTGGCTCGATTAATTAACGATCAAAGTGATTCAGCAAGTAGTTTATGCAAGTCCCTGTGGGTTCGACATTCGATTTAACATTATATTACTTGCTACTACCACGTATTCTTGCGTGTGCGTTTGGAATCAACACAGTCGCGGTTTCTACTTCAACCGCTAATTCTCAGGCCGGGGGAGGTACTCAGACTCCAGCTGCCCGCACACCTGAGTAGGTTATTCAGGGACTTCATAAACCGGGGGTAGCTCCAGCCCAGCCGGTTGTACAAGCTCAGGATTTTGTGATCTCAGTTATGGCTGACGATGAGCAGTGCGGGTTGGAGAGATTTGGTAGACTTCAGCCTCCGACTTTCAGTGGTGCTGAGGGCGAGGATGCCCAGGGCTTCTTAGCCAAGTGTCAAAGGATTCTTCGCACAGCAGGGATATTGGAGACCAGTGGGGTCTCGTTTACCACTTTCCAGTTTTCAGGAGCTGCATTTACTTAGTGGGAGTCTTATGAGAGGCGTAGGCCTGTTGGTGCAGCACCCCTTACTTGGAAGCAGTTTTCCACTCTCTTTTTAGAGAAGTATGTTCCATAGTTCCGCAGAGAGGAGCTGCATAGACAGTTTAAGCAGTTGCGTCAGGATGAGTTGACAATGACGCAGTATGAGATTAGATTTTCTGAGCTTTCTCGTCATGCTATTTGGTTGGTCCCTACAGACAGAGATAGGATCAGGAGGTTCGTGGATGGCCTCACACATCAGCTTCATATTCTTATGACTAGAGAGAGTATCAGGTGCTACTTTTAAGCAGGTTGTTGATATTTCCCGGGAGATTGAGTCAATCCCTCGCTAGGAGCGAGCTGAGAGAGAGGCCAAGAGGCCTCGAGGATCTTGTAGTTTTGGTTGTGTTCCTTCAGGAAGACAGTTTCAGCACGGCAGAGGCCGTCCATTCAGGCAGGCTCAGCCAGGTTGCTCAGATCAGCTGGTCGTGATCCTCATAGTTTGCATCAAGGGCACCCATCATTCAGTGTTCTCCCAGCTCAGAGTTCATCTTGTGCACCATCGGTTCAGGGTTCATCTATGCCTGGTTCTTCTAGTGGTTATCTTGGTGCTAGGGGTTCCCTTTAGTCCCCACTGCCATTCTCCGAGAGGGGTTGCTTCGAGTGTGGAGATGTGGGCCATATCAAGAGGTTTTGTCCCTATCTTACGGGAGGTACATATCAGCATAGGATCCAGCCTGCGGCTTCAGTCCCAGTTGCTACACCGCCCGCCCAGGAAGTTAGGGGTAGGGGTCAGGCAGCTAGGGGTCGCCTTAGAGGGGGAGGTCGATCCGGTGGTGATCAGGCCCGATTTTATGCACTTTCAGCCATACCAGATGCTATGGCTTCAGATGCCGTGATCCCAAGTATTGTTTCAATCTGTCACGAGATGCTTCAGTTTTTATTTGATTCTGATTCTTCATATTCATATGTTCATCATATTTTGCCCATTCTCTGGATATGCCCCATGAGTCTTTAGTTACATCTATTCATGTGTTCGCCCTGGAGGCGATACTGTTATTATGGACCGCGTGTGTTCCAGTCATGTGTGGTGTCTATTGGGGGTCTGGAGACCCGAGAGGATTTGTTATTGCTTAGTATGGTCGACTTCGATGTGGTTTAAAAGGGGAAATCCTGAATTCTTAGATAGCACGAACGATCTCAGATGATCATATAGATGATGTTAATTTTAGGTATGGCTCGATGAAGGTGTATGTTTCAGAAGATGCTCTGTGTCTTTATTTATGGGTACCTCATTGGTGAGGCGGCACTCTCCTTGTTGTTCGGCTGTGAGTATTCAAATCCGGCCTTGTAACACCTACGAATTATAGGGGTATTACTTGTGGCGTGATTGCGCATTGGAGGAGTATTAGACATTCAGGCGACGGAGTTGATATCAGATATGTGATTTGTGTGCTTTGAAGGTTTGGGAACTGGAAACTCGGATGAGTAGACGATTTCATAGTGGAGGGCTGTAGAGACGTAGCTAAGGTTAGTTGGATGATAGTGTGTGTTTGTTAGATTCAGTCAGTTTGGACCTTCGGAGGGTCATTTGTCGATTAGGTATGACCGGATTGATTTGGGGTTCATTAATAGGCCTAGTAGGGATAGGTGTTTTGCACCGAGTCAGATTGATTGGCTCCATAGTGCTATTGTGAGGGGTGTCAGTTAGGGGTTATTGGGCTTATCTATGCTCTGGGATGATCTAGGAGTTACCCGTCCCTACTTCTGGGAGCGGCGATTCGTTGGTTTTAGGCACGCATGGTGCGGTTATGTTGTGGTCTTATAGCGGAGTTTGAGTAAGGTAAAGTAGATGGGTATCGTAGGATTTGGACGTATTGGTTGTGTTCTTTCAGATTCGTGTGGCATGGTAGCGTCCGATTTCCCATGGTTATGGTAATGCACTTTGGATACGTGATATCGGGTTTCGCGTGGTTTTTTATTTTGAGCAAGACAGAGCGAGGGATATAATATGGACCAATATTCGGATGGGGTTCACGTATTGCAGTGGAGTATGTTAAATATGACCCTTGTGTATTAGATTCATGTGCTTTGGGTATGTGGTGTGTGGGGAGTTACTGGCTTGCGTTGGGGGTGATACCCATTGATCTTGCGGGACGGTTTCCTAGTTGATGTCATTTATCATGTTTGAGTCCATTTGGGATATTGCATGTTAGGGCCTGGACTGCACGGATTGTGGCTTTAAGCTGTATGGATACGTCATGGTGCTAGAGCGGTTGTGGTGGATGAGGTAAGGTCGTCGGACCTAGAATGCGTGCTATCAGATCTGGTTGCGGCATATTTGGACGGGTATTGATGCTAATCAGCTTAGAAATTTTGCTATACCTCATGTCGAAGAGGGGGAGTCCATCACTTGAGGATTCGATAAATGGTTGTGGAGTTCTGCGTGTTTCTTCTTCATTAGCAGTATTTAAAGGTGGTAGAATGGGTCTCTGTTTGATAACAGGTTTATTACCGGCATTTGGGTGGCTTGGGCATCTGCTGTGATTTGAACTTATCATTATGAGTGCTTGATATAGGTGAGATATCATGTGGTTTCTTCTTGAGTTATGACTCTAGTTGGATACAACATGTTCAGACATATATAGTGTGTAGATGCGTGATTCTAATCTCGTAAATAAGTTCTGACGTGGAAATTTGGATTCTAAGGCGTAGGGATTAGGTTGGATATAAAGGCATTCGAATGTGTTGTGTTATCAGATCTATGCGGGGTAAGGTGACGTGGGGTCACCCCCGGGTATGTGCATGGTAAGTTTATTCGGCGGTTTGATGGATTTTGGAACAACTCTTGGCACGTTCGAGGATGAACGTTTGTTTAAGAGGGGGAGAATGTAACGACCCGACTGGTCGTTCTGAGAGTTTATCCCCGTTTCCCATATTTCTGTCTTGTTATGTGTTATTCAGCTATATAATGTTGTGTTAGGTTGGTTGGCTCGGGTTCGGAGCGGTGATGGAGAGAAATGAGACACTTAGTCTCCTAAGTTGGTGAATTAGTTGGAAAAGGTCAACCGAAAGTTGACTTATAGATAAACACTCTCGGAATGTGGTTTTTATGGCTCGGAAAGCTTCGTTAGATGATTTGGGACTTAGGAGTGTGTTCGAAATGTTATTCGGAGGTCCGTGGTAGAATTAGGCTTGAATTGGCGAAATTGGATTTTTGGCGATTTCCGGTCGGCAGTGGAAAATTAGCTATCAGGTTTGGAATGGAATTTCGGAAGCTGGAATAGGTTCGTAGTGTCGGTTGTGATGTGTGTGCAAATTTTCAGGTCATTCGGACATGATTTGGTTGGTTTCGGCATCATTGGCGAATTTCGGAAGTTTAGAAATCCTTAGGCTTGAATCTCGGGTTAATTTGGTGATTTGATGTTGTTTTGAGTGTTCCGAAGGTTCGAATAAGTTTGAATAATCATATATGACTTGTGGGTACCATTGGTTGAGGTCCCGAGGGCCTCGGTATGAGTTCGGATGGTTGACAGATTGATTTTGGCACTTAAAGAATACTGGTGTGCTGCTGTTCTGTGATTCCGCAGATGCGGATGGGTGGCCACAGGTGTGGTTGGTCATCGCAGGTGCAGAATTTTTCTGGTTGAGGTTCATCGCAGATGCGGAAAAGTTAGCGCACCTGTGAGCTTGCAGGTGCGGCTGTTTGGGCGCATGTGCGAAAAAGGAAATGTTAGTGAACCACCGCAGGTGGGCATTGGGATCGCAAGTGTGATGAAAAGGCCGCAGATACGGCAATCGCTGGGCAGAACCTATAAATAGAGGCCTTCGCAAAATTTGGCCATTTTTCCACCATTTGTGTTCGGGTTTAGAGCTTTTTAAGAGGGATTCGCGGGATAACACCGTGAGGTAATGTTTTTTGAACCTCATACTCGATTCTATGGTGATTTTCAGTTAGATAAGCATGAAATTTATGGGATTTAATGGTAAAATTGAGGGGTTAGGGCTTGGAAATTTGAAGGTTTGATTTGGGGATTTGAGGGGTCATATGTGATCATATTTTGACGAATTTGATATGTATAGACTCGTGAATAAATAAGGATCTCAGTTTTGTAATTTTTGTCGAGTTTCGAGACGTGGACCCGGGGGCCGGGTTTGGCCAAATTCGGGATTTGTGATGTAATTTGATAATTTTGATGTGGGCTCTCTCATTTAGCATATATTAATGATATAATACTGATTTTGGTTAGATTCGGGGCGATTTGTGACCGAGTCGAGCGGCAAGGGCATTGCGGAGTAGAGTTTTAGCTTGATTGAGGTAAGTAACGCTTCCAAACTTGGTTCTGAGAGTTCGAAACCCCAAACTACGTGTTATGTGATTAGAATTGGGTGAGCACATGCCAAGTGACGGGCGTGCGGGCGTGCACCATGAGACTTGTGACTTGGTTCATTCCATGGCACAATTTAGTGGTTATTTCTTGTTGATATTTGTGCTTCTATCAATGCGATTAAAGTAAACATGTTGGAAATCATGCTAGATATTATGATTAGGGATTTACGCCGGCCATGTTGAGACTCGAGCGGCCGTCTTAATGCAAACCATGCTAGAAATCATGCGAGACATTATGTTAAGGCTTCATGCTGATATTGTTGAGACCCGAGTGGTCATTTATTGCTGTCATCTCATATGTTTCATTGATATTATATACTCAGTCCTGTCATTTCATATCCTATCATGTCTCAGTCTCGGTAATTGTTGTTTTACACATTATATCATTGATTCGGGCTAGTTCATGCATTGTGAGCCCATGTGAGCGAGACTGGAGAGTGATGACTGAGTGAGGCCGAGAGCCTGATATTGAGTGCCATTTGTGGGATCGGGCTGCACGCCGCAGCATGTTATATTGATTATGCCTGGATCTGGTTTATGATAGCGCTTGGGCTGTAGGAGCCCCTCCGGAGTCTGTAACACACACCCGGTGAGCGCAGTGATATTTGTGGGATGGATCTTCCCTGGACATGGATCTTGTCCGAAGTTTTTATATTCGGATATGGATTGTCTCCATGAGGATGGATTGGCCTATTTTCCCTCGGTACTAAGCGATTGATGTCAGTAATGTGTATACATATTCTAGGATGGATCTTCCCTGGGCCGTCGATCCATATACAGTACCGAGTGGTGGTGAGATGTATCATTTATCTGGAGATGTATCTTCTCCAAAGGGCTGGATCGACCTTCCTCAGTACTGAGTGACTTCTGTTTGATGTGTATATATATTCTGGGATGGATCTTCCCTGGGCCATACGATCCATATACAGTACTAAGTGGACGCGTATCTGAGAGTGGGAGAACATTGTGCATTTTATACAGTTGACGCATTGGCATGTACTAGAAATTGTGTTCTAAATATCCTGAACTGTCGAAGTAGCATTTATCATATTACTTGAAATGATTTTATTATACTGCAAGCATGTCTACGTTGTTTCTTAAAGGATTCTGTTGAGAACATGGAGATTTGGTCTGTCAGTACCTCTCATCCCACAATTTGGGCTTGTTACTTACTGAGTTGGTGTACTCACGTTACCCCCTGCACCTTGTGTGTAGATTCAGATACATCGGGACACGGTAGTGGTTGCTGATCTACTGATAGAGTTTCATTTGGAGTCTTCGAGGTAGCAGTTGGCGATCGCAGTGTAACAATCCGACTGGTCATTTTAAGAATTTTAGCTCCATTCGGTGGCATAAGGTCTTAAGCAGCTTCACATTGTGTATATCGAGTTCCGTGCATGGTTGGATTCGATTACCAGATGATTCGGAGTCGAATTGGAAGAAGGATTTTTGTTTTGGAAGCTTAAGCGATGGAACTTGGCCGGAATTTGACTTTCTATGTAAATGGATTTGGAATAAGTTTTAGATAATGTCGACAACTTCGTATGGTGATTTTGTACTTAGGCGTGCGTCCAGATTTGGACTTGGAGGTCCGTGGATTAATTTGAGACAATTCGGCGAAAGTTGGAACATTTGAAGTTTGAAAATTGGAGTGGTTTGACCACATTTGAGTTTTTGGGATATCGGGGTCGGAATGCGATTCCGAGAGTTGGAGCAGCTCCATTATGTGAATTGGGACTTGTCTGCTAAATTTGGCGTCATTCCGGGTTGAATTGGTAGGTTTCGGCACGAGTTTAGAAGTTTAAAGGATTGGAAGTTCATAAGCTCGATTCATGATGTGATTCATAGATTTGTCGTGTTTTGATGTGATTTGAGACCTCGAGTGGGTCCGTGTTAGAGTATGGAACTTGTTGGTATGCTTGGACGGGGTCCTGAGGGCCCCAGGTGTGTTTCAGACGAGTCGCGGATGAATTCCATGGTGTTGGGAAGGCTGAGTTCTAGTGTAATCGCATCTGTGGACCTTGGGCACAGATGCGATGGTCGCAGGTGTGGTGGAGGAAGCGCAGGTGCGAGGAATGCTGGTCTGGGCAATCTCCGTAGATGCAGAGAGATGGCCGCACGTGCGGACCTCAGGTACGGTTCTTGAGATGCAGATGCAGATGCGGTTGTGGCTCTTAAGTGAAAAGTTACAGGTGCGGTTAGGTGGACCGCAGAAGCGGTTGCGCAGATGCGCCTTTTTGACTGCAGGTGCGGAAGTCATTTAAGCGAGGGTTGGCCATTTTTCTTCACATTTTGAGTTTTGGACTTCGGATTTGGGAGCGATTTTTGGGGGTTCTCAAGAAACCCGTTCGGGTAAGTGTTCTTCACCAAGTATTTAATGTATTCCATAATTTTACCTTCATTTCTATCATTAAATTTGTGTTTGGGTTGAAGAAAATGTTGGTTTTTGAAGAAAAATTTCTAAAATGAAAAATCGTGATTGGAGGGACGAAAGAGTATCCGAATTTGATAATTTTTGTATGGTTGAACTCATATTGGAATGGGTATTCGAATTTTATAAAATTTGTCGTGTTCCGAGGTGCGGGCTCGGGGGTCGACTTTTGGACTGATTTTTAGAATTTGATAAAGATTGAAGCTTTATTATCCGGAATAGTTCCTTATAAGTTTTATGTGTGTTTTGAAGTTGTTCTAGTTGGTTTTGAGCCGTCCGGAGCTCTTTTAACCCGAGAAGTCCACTTTAGAGTACCGGGTTGTCATTTTTGAGGTAAGTATCTTGCCTAACCTTGTGTGGGGGAATTTCCCCTTTTAGGGTTATTAGGTCCTTATATTCACCTTGTATGAAGTTTTCCTTGATACGTTTGAGTTCTTATTTGCTAGTTTCACCTCTACATGTCTTGATTAGAGATAATTGCTTTAGGATTCATCCTTACCGCCTACTTGACCTTGATTTTGACTTAACCAAAGGTTTTACCTCTTCTATCATCATGCTATATTTTCATAAACTGCCTATAATTAATTGAATTGTTGAAAATCTCTCATAATTGCTCAACCTCATAAGAGATTTAGATAACTTATATCTTAGTCGACTTATCCTTACTTAGAATTATTTGACTTGTATTGGCTTCTTATTGTTGGCTTGAATTTTTCGTGGATTTGTTGCTTTGTCTTGTTTTTCTCTAGTCAGCTGTTCTCTTTACACTTAGCATTCTTTACAGTGATTATTCCTTGTGAACAATGTTCTACTATTTTCTTTGTGAATTGAAGTTCTTGTATTGATTTGTTCGCCGTACCTTGTATTATTGTCATGGTTGCTTTGTATTTGATGAGGTGATGTACGAGTTTTCTGTCGTGCTATAATTGTTGTCTTTGTTTGTTTCACTGCATATTTAAATTGGTACTACCGACGTATTCCCGGAGATCCCCCTGTACTGCATATTTAAATTGGGACTACAGACGTATTCTGGGAGATCCCCTTGTACTGCATATTTAAATTGGGACTACTGACGTATTTCGGGAGATCTCCCTGTATTGTATATTTAAATTGGGACTACAGACGTATTCCGGGAGATCCCCATGTACTGCATATTTTAATTGAGACTATGGACGTATTCCGGGAGATCCCATGTACTGCATATTTAAATTGGGACTACAAACGTATTCTGGGAGATCCCCCTGTACTGCATATTTAAATTGGGACTATGGACGTATTTCGGGAGATCCCCTGTACTGCATATTTACTTTGGGACTACGGACGTATTCTGGGAGATCCCCCAGCACTGCATATTGTTTTGGGACTACGGGCGTATTCTGAGAGATCCTTTGTATTGCGTGATAAATTATGAACTACGGGACGGGATCCCGGTAGATTTTACCAGAGAAACTATGTTTGAAAGACAATTATTTGGAAAGTCCAATTGAAAAGCATTTATCTTGAATAAAACTATGTTTGAAGGACATTCCTTTGGAAAAGTATATTTGAAAGTGTTTATGTTGAAGAAAACTATGTTTGAAGGACATCTTCTTTGGAAAAGTATATTTGAAAAGTATTTATCTTGAAGAAAACTATGTTTGAGAGACATCTCTTGGGAAATATTTCAAAAGAATTTTTAATTAAAATGGATATTACCTTAAAGCTTTCAACATAAAAACTTGCGGGTGAAACACTCGAAGATTTTGACCATTTTATTGGGATTTGTGGCTAAGGCCTGATGTGGAGACTAATGCAGTACTGATTTACTACTTTCCCTTATTGTGTTGTGATTTTCAGACTTGGGCTGGTCCGTCCTTCGGTGTATTATTTCGGTGATCCATTACTGTTTACTGTTTTTCTTCCTTATTGTAGTCGTTCTGTTGCTAGTCATATTGTGCAGATAATAGATAGAGGTTATGTTTCCGTTATCTCCTGTACTTATGCTTGTTCATTTTGTTAGACCAGTGGGTGTCTTGACTAGTCTTCGTTACTACTTCACCGAGGTTAGTCTTGATACTTACTGGGCACCGGTGTGGTGTGCTCATACTACACTTCTGCATATTTTTGTGCAGATCCAGGTATTGATTGTTAGTAGCTGTGCGGATTCTTGCTGAGGAGACTCAAGGTAGACCTGTCGTTGTGTTCGCAGGCTTCAGAGTCACCTTCCTATTCTGTATTTACACTGTTTTTACTTACTTCCAAACAGTTGTATTTAAAAGTTGTAGCAAAATCTGTAGAGCTTATGACTTGTACTACCGGTTTTTGGGAATATGCTCATTGTATAAAGAATTCTTTATTTCAGAAAAATATTATATTTTATTTATTATTATTGCTATTCCATGAATATTAGGCTTACCTAGTCCTTAAGACTAGGTGCCATCACGATACCTAACGGAGGGAAAATTGGCTCGTGACAGTGTTGTCCACTTTTGTATTTCGACATTTGTGGTAGTAATAGCTCATGACTCGATGACACCAGTGCTGAGATTATTTTATTTGTGTCTTAATGATTTTCAACTTTTAAATATTTTATAAATGATACTTTTGCTGCAAATATAGTGATCTTTCTGAAAGAAATTTTAAATTAAATGAAGTGTATGGCTTGCCTGATTTCATGATAAGCGCCATTACAACTGGGTATTTTGAGGTCGTGACATACACAATATATGAAAGTAGGAGGGTAGATTTGACAGTTTTTCCTTGTTATTAAATTAAGTGATTGTGGCGATTATAGTTGAAATTTTATCTATGCTGATTATGTCATGGCTGTTGGATATTACAATCGTTCAATAATTTGGCCAGTGATGATTAATCTTCAATAGATATATGTATTCCACAAATGGTTTCACTCTTTCTTTTCGACCAAAGTACTCTGAAAGTAAAAAATTCCATCAAAATAGTCAGGTGGGATATTGAAGCCACTGTATATGTATCCATTTAAAGTGTCCTTCATTTAGTACTAATATCTTGTGAAGTTTTAATCAAAAATTGTAGACTTCTTTATTTGGACTTCCAAATATTTAGTGTATTATTTCTCATTTTATTCTTAGCTGAGGGTCTACTGAAAATAACCTTTCTACTATTTGAAGGTAGGGGTAAGGTCTACGTACACACTACCTTTTCCAGATCACAGGAAATATACTGAGTTTGTTGTTGTTGCGATTATAGAAGAAGATAGGTAAAATGTATGTTAATTCACATTTTTGCTTCTCTTTCACTTGTACATCTTTTTTGTGTTTGACTTAGTTACACTATAGTAGTGAAAATAAACCTCGTTAATTCTTAGAAAGATATAACTAGTGCATACTATATATATGTTTCTTTCTAATTGTTAATTTCATTTTGAATGCGTAGGAAAATGCGGGTGATGCAATTGGAAATAGTGGCGACAAATTAATTTGATCTATGGAAGTGAATGGTGAAGACATTTTGAACAATTGTGATGTTTATTTTTATTGATACTATAAATATGACTAAATTCGGTTTTGTAGAGCTTTTTGCTAGTAAACCTCTTGAACCAGTGCTTTATTACTATGGATAGTACGCAAATTATGTTTATTTGTTGAAGTTTATTTCAAGTATATGCATTTGAATTATTTATTCTGTTACTTATTATCTAATTTAATGCTTGAGATCATAATGTATATACATGAAATAAATGTGAATAGAATTTAATGTAACAAATCTAATTTTTTAACCACAAAATTGTGGCTAAGTAATATAAATATTTTAAAAAAATACTTCATAGTGTAAAAAATCACGCTTAGAAAGTGTGGCCATAGGAATTGTCAATCTGGCGTTGTTAATGATAGACGTTGTTTTAGAAGCCACGCTTTATAATGGTGGTCTATAAGGTGACAAAGATCAAGCTTCAAATATATAGCTTTATGTCATAAAAGTGTGACTATATGAGAAAATATAAGTGTGGCCTTTGTACTATATCGATCACACTTTTAAAGTGTGGCTTCTAAGGCAATACCTACAAAGTGTGGCCAATAGTCAAATGTTACGGTACTTTAGGCCACCGCCCCCAAAAGCGTTGCCTAAAGCCGTAAAGTGTTGCCTTTGACCAAATGCTACACTTCTTGGCATCTTAGGCCACACTTTTCAGGGGTGGCTAGGCCTAAAATGTTGTAGTGGCATTTCCTCCCAGTGATTGTTGTGTAGCTTTTATTGCAATCACTTTTGTTTCCTTTGTTATTTGTGTACCCTCTGCATTGTTAGTCATAGCAATCCCCTCAATTTCCTTAGGATTAGCAATTGGTACTCCCTCGATTGACCTAGGGTTTGCAATTTGGGGTTTTTGTCCTTCATAGCTAGGAGATAATTCACTGCTTAATTGTAGTCGTTACGCCACTATTACAGGATTTGTCGCAGATCTCAGTGCATTAGTTCTCTTATCCTCCCTTATATGTATTGGGGTAGTTTCTACAATCTTAGGTCGAGCGTCCTTTGTTCGCACACGAGCTCCCATTGAGCTTCCAAAAGCAATTGAAACTTTCTTAGGTATTCCTCGTCCTTATCCTCGTCCCGTCCTCACCCTCTTGCCATGGATGATTTCGGCATACAGTTAGCTGACGTGCACCGATCACATGAGAGAGAAGAGAGAGAGGAGTTTATTTTTCTAAATTTAATTTCATGATATTTTTTATATAAGGTCTAATATTTTCACACTGTCGAATTAAGTTAGAATCAATAAGGGGTAGCTATATATAACAAGTAAAATCTAGTAAATTGAAAAATAGAATAAATTACTTTCTATAATAAGTTAAATTACACTGATAATTTTTTACACAATAAATATATATAATTTAAATTTATTATTATTTAATCAAGATATTAACTTACAAAATTTTATTTCTTAATTATAGAATTCTACTAGCCAAAGTTACCAATAGATGAATTCAAAGACGTGGTGTACGAGTTGCAAAGTGGTTATAATTTTAGTTTGCATTAAATTCATAAAAAATCAAATCTCATCAACCGGATGTAATTAAACAAAAAAAATATTATTCTACGTTACTATAGGCGTTTTTAAAAAAAATTATTTGGGCATAAACATACATAGTACGCGAAAAATATTAATAATTGCACAGTTTAAACAATAAAAAAAATTCAAAAAATGACCTCCATTCTAGTTGAAACTCTACTAATATCTGCAGATTCAGTGCTATCCTAACAATAAGATAAAAATTGTATAAGGAGTTTAAAAAGAAAGAAACACTATAGGATATACATTAGTAGATATTAGTAACAAACTTTTTACTTATAGTACATCACATGTATATAAGAAACACTAATATTTAGATTAATCATGTTTTAAGAGAAAAAAGTTCATAACAACATATACATTTTGTAAAGTAAAGGATGACGAATAATTGAGTTTTCAGATTTAATAATGATAAATTATTATATTTTTATGTTATAAATAGAAATAGAAATATGCATATTCATGATGGTGTTGTGTAAGTGGATGCACATTCGAATTCAACGATTACATACTAAAAAAGATAATGAAATTGTTTGATGTGTGTATTTTATTCTATTTATAAATTAAGGAATAGATAATTAACGTTATTATATAGTGTATATTGTTTTAGCATCATCCTTTTTGTGAGTTGAATGAGTTAAAGTGTCGTAAATCAAAGAATTCAAATAAAATTAATGCGTACATTAGTAATTGGGTTGAATATTTTATGAAAACTAAAAACGTTTTAAGTTTTATCATAACAAACATGTTAAGAAACCTAATAATGAAGTAAAGAATAAATAATTTAAAATGATAGTAAACATATATTTATTTAGTTGTTATGTATGAATATTGTTTGAATACTGTTATTTTAGTTGTTTCTAAACTAACTATATAGTTATAATAATTTTTTATCGTTCGGATTTTATTCACCGATCCGATGATTTTCTCTCTCTTTAATTTCATATGTTCTTTGTTCTTGAGTGTATATTGCATAAGAAGAAAAATAATACTAGCAGATTTATTGAAATAATAAAATTTAATGTGCTCAAATAAATAAGACAATAATTTGCTAAGACTAATTTTCTTAAAGTTATTGTTGAGCACGCACTGCGCCATTCAAATGTGCCATTCCGCCGTGGTTAAAAGTCACTTCGCAAAAACAAAAATTGATAATTTCAGATACTGAAGTTTAAAATGAAAATAGCTTACCATAAAAGGAGTACGAAAAGGAATATGTATATATATGAGTTTTTGTCTCTCAATGCACCACTTAAATCCAAAATAACTTTTTTCTTGACAAATTAATAAAAATGAATTCTGTTTTTTTTTTTTTTTTTTGATTTCCCATCCGGTGTCTTGTTCCTTCATTGGGGTCCGAATAAACCCGGATTCGCTCCAGAATATCCCATATTGCGGGTAAAGTGCTCCCTAATAAAGGTGGCTCAATACTCGGAGCACGAATCCGAGACCTCTGATTAAGAATGAAAAAATACTTATCAATCAACTATTGGTTAAAGTAAAAGTTAAAACTCCTATTTTCATATCTTCAGATTATGTATTATCGAAAATATAATGGATAACAAGTTGATATACTAGAAATAGTTTAGTTCAGATTCAGAGTTATCCCTTTTTTTGTTATCAAAGCTAGTGCAGTATATAATTAAAAAACTTACTCAACACGCCGTTGGATTCTAGAGAATCCACAACGGTAGCCATTATCAACTTCCTTTTTTTTCGTTAGAGAACTTTTTCCAAAATTCCCTTCCTGTTTATTATTGTGTTTGAGTTCTATGCGCTAAAGTGTCTAATATTCTTACAAATATCAAATTAAGTTACATGCAATAAGAGGTAACTGTTTACAAGTTATAACGAATACAATCTAGTAATTTGAGAAATTGAGTAAATAATAAGTTAAATTACATTGAATTTTTTTACGCAATCAATGTATATAATTTAGATACTTATTATTTAATCGAGATATTAACTTATGAAATTTTACTTATTAATTCTACTAGCCAAAGTTGCCAATATACTTGTACGTGAAAAATATTAATTATTGCACAATTTAAACAATAAAAAAAAATTCAAAAAATGACTTCCGTTCTAGTAAAAACTCTACTGATATTTAAAGATTCACTGCTATCCTAATAAAAAGATAAAAATTGTATAAGGAGTTCGAAAAGAAAGAAATACTTTAGGATATACATTACTAGATTTCAGTAAAAAGAATTTTACCTAGGTACATCAACTATATATTTCACTATACGTTATCAATCGATTACTTTACTCTTCTTAGAGCTAAAAGAAAAAAAATGGCAGGGGGTGGAATTGGGCCATCGAATGGCAAAGAATACCCTGGAAAACTCACAACTAAAGTTCTCATTACTTGTATTGTTGCTGCTTGTGGGGGTTTAATATTTGGTTATGACATTGGAATTTCAGGTTATTTAAATAGTTCTTAACTTCTTTTTTTTCCATTTCATATAGTTATCTTTTGCTAGTGATTTAGAAAAGGGGAATTTTTGAGTAACTAGTAAAATTATTGTTATGTGACCATGAGAGTACACGCCGTGGAAACAAAATATGGTCCGGTACTTCTTCAGAGCCCGCACATAGGTGCTCTGGGCTGCCAAAATATTTTCGTAGGGATTTAAGTTATATGCACTGACGAGTAGATTATATTAATATAGTGTGAATTTTTTTGTTGTTGACTAGGGGGAGTGACATCGATGCCTAAATTTTTGGAGAAGTTTTTCCCAGATGTATATGGAAAGGAAGTATTACACACAGTGTCAACGAATCAGTACTGCAAATTTAACAGCTCGAAATTGACACTGTTTACTTCTTCTTTATATTTGGCTGCGCTTGTTGCATCTTGGGTTGCTTCAACTATTACTAGAGTTATGGGTCGAAGATTGTCTATGCTTTTTGGTGGAGTTCTTTTTTGCATTGGTGCTTGTATTAATGGCTTTGCCCAAAATGTGGCTATGCTCATTATTGGTAGAGTTCTTCTTGGTTGTGGTATTGGTTTCGCCAATCAGGTATGTGAAACCACCATATACTAAAATTGATTCTTTTGTTGTTTAATTATGATTTTTTTTATCTTACGTTTTGTATTTTTGATTTGTGTATTTGTCTTCCAAATTGATGATTGTTGTTATGTTTTGACATTATCTATATCTATAAAATCATATAGATCTGAATGTTTATTTTACGTTTGTTTCTGATTTGAGTTATTCGACTTCCAGGTTTACCTACAATTATTTACTAAAATTAGAATAAGTTCATGTAAATTTTTTTGTTTTTTTAAATCTAAATTTCACATGTAATTCTTTTTGCAGTCTGTGCCAGTGTACCTCTCAGAGATGGCACCATTTAAAAGCCGTGGTGCATTAAACATTATGTTTCAAATGTCCATCACAATTGGAATTCTTGCAGCAAATTTGATCAATTATTTCACAGCGAAGATAGAAAATGGATGGCGTTACAGTTTAGGAGGAGCAGTGGTACCAGCCATTATATTCATCATTGGTTCACTTTGTTTACCTGATACTCCGAATTCTCTAATCGAACGTGGCAAAAAGGAAGAAGCAAAAAGGAGGCTTCAAATTATCAGAGGAATTGAAAATGTAGACGAAGAGTTTTATGATTTGGTTGAAGCAAGTGAAAGATCAAAAGAAGTTAAGCATCCTTGGAGAAATATTTTTAAACCAAAGCATAGGCCACAACTGACATTTGCTATGCTTATTCCCGCATTTCAACAGTTAACTGGGATGAATGTTATCATGTTTTATGCACCTGTTCTTTTTAAAACGATTGGTTTTGGCGATACTGCTTCGCTTATGTCTGCTGTTATAACTGGTGGTGTCAACTTTATGGCCACATTTGTTTCTATTCTTGCCGCTGATAGGGTTGGTAGGAGATTTCTCTTTATTGAAGGTGGTTCACAAATGTTGATTTGTCAGGTATAATTACTACACCAGTAATTATATTATTTTTTTGTGTGCATAATAATTTTTATTATCGCTCTAAGTGTAACCTATGGCTATGTTTTTGGTTCAGGTTGTTATAGCAGTTTCTATTGCACTCAAATTTGGGACAAGTGGTAATCCAGGGGAATTGCCAATATGGTATGCATCTTTTGTAGTGGTGTTCATCTGCATATACGTTGCTGGTTTTGCATGGTCGTGGGGACCTCTAGGATGGTTGGTTCCAAGTGAAATTTTTCCTCTAGAAGTTCGATCGGCAGGCCAGGCAGTTAATGTGTCGGTTAACATGATTTTCACTTTCTTCATTGCCGAAATTTTCACAGAAATGTTATGTGTTTTCAAGTTTGGTCTCTTCATATTCTTTGCTGTTTTTGTTTTTATCATGACCTTATTCATCTACTACTTCCTTCCCGAGACTAAGGGGATTCCTATTGATGAAATGAGTAAGATTTGGAGTAAGCATTGGTATTGGCAAAAATATGTTCCAAATGATGATCATCTTCCTCCTCAATCACCACCAAGAAAGTTACAGTCGTCTGTTAAAGAGCACAATATTCAGATGGTCGTGAACGAGAAAGAAGCTTAGAGCAAGGAGATTAGTTAGGATTAATTTCTTATGAAGTTTTAGTGAATAATTTGATGAGAAGTAATATTTTTAAGTTTTGTTATCTATGTTTTGTTTCTAGTTTAGTTTCTCGGTTTCGGTTTTGTGAATTAAATGTGAATTTTAGAGTCTTAGTTTCAACCAACTACTTTCTCATTCTATTATATTAGCTTTGTTTTCTCTTTTTTCATGGCATCAAATCTTTTTCAAATTATTTCTTAATTATCGCAATCTTTGAGATAGACTCTAAATTGAGAAGACTTTATTTTGCTTCATCTCCACCTTATTTTTATATTCCCTAATTTTTGAATAATGGAAAGTATTATTATATTCCTTGTTCTTTTTTTTTTTTATAAAATGGGTAATCTTGAGTCAAATCCTGTTTTCCGAAAACAAATGAAGGTTCAGAAAAAAAGAATAGGTGCAGAGACTCAATAAAAGCTATTCTAACAAATGGAGTTAAATGCGTGGGTAGAGAAATCTTTACATCGAAACTTGAGAAAGAAAAAGAATGAAGTGAGGATAAACTTTTATCGCTCTTCCTCACTCTGTTTAATTCACCTCTTTGTTGCCTCTTTATAAAAATATGCTATCATTTCTTCTATCAAGGGAAGTTTTTATGGTCTGCATAATCATAAGCTAGAAGACTCTCTTTTTAAGTCTTTCAACTAAATCTTTATTAGACATTATAAATCTTTCAACTAAAAATCGTTTAACCTTATAAGTTTTTTGTTGTTAGTATATCAAATTAGAATAGTGACAATTCAAAATAATGTTTTCATGAAATTGAAGTTTGTGAACTTTTAAGTATTAAAAAAAAATTCTTCACGCAAGGTTAGGAACCAGGGTTAGAGCTAGCAGGATAAACTTATGACCTTATAAAGGATTTGAACCCCTTTGACCTCTAAGCTATACTTTTGGCAAGTGTAAGGGGATTCAAAACTTAATATATAAAAGTAAAAAACAGATTGTGTCTTATATATATATATATATATATATATATATATAATGTAATTTTTCAACGAAGGGGGTTCGGGTGAACGCCTTCTGCCCCCCTAAATCCGCCCATGCTAGTAGGAGGAAGGGGTTTAGGATTCATGAGTTCGAGTTTGAAATTCTATTACTATTCATTTAATTCATTAGGTTCGAAATCTATTATTTTGTATTTTTTTAGTAGTTTTTAATACAAATATAAAATTCGAGTCAAAGTTATTGTTTAACCAAAAAATTAGATCCTTTGACTAAAGTTATTGCTAGGATGAATACAGGTTACTGATAATCAAGGAAATATAGAAAAATGAATAATAGACAATAATGCAGAAATATAGAAAAGCGAAGTAAAATGTATTTGAGAATCAACTGCCTTTACAAGCTGCATTCCCCTCCCTTATATAGGAGATTCCTTGATATAACTTACAACTCTTGTTATGGTTGCTCATTAATGACTAATTATGACATTAATGAGGCGTTACAAAGGATAACCGTAATTGGGATACAGTTACATAACGTTCGAGTAATCAATTGTGGGCCCTTGAATCTGCATGTGGCTTTGTCTAGATTCATTCTGACCGTGCCTCTTCCTTGTTTTGATCAGGTTGAGTTTCCCGTGGCTGATAAGCTCGGGGGTTTATTGAATCGTGCCTCTTTGTACTTCTTCAAAGAATCACATCCAGCTGTCGCATTCTCCTGTGTCCATGTAACTGACTGAGTTGTCAAAAGCTGGCTTACGTGTGAAACTCTTTTTTACCAATACAGATAGTCCCCCCACTTACCATATATTTATCGATTAATATTTGGTAAGTGGATATTCATTTATGGCGGGAATATTTTCCCTCCTCTTTTCCTCAAAACATTGTATCCTTCCCTGCACCACAGGCGGCGTTTGTCACTTCCATTTAATGCTCATACCACGTGTCCTTTTCGGATTGGTTCTGCATTTACTCGGCACCTTTTAGGGCTTTTTGCGGCTGCGTCAGTCTCGCAGTGACATCTTCAATTATGACTTTTCATCATTATTTTTCTTTTTTTCCATGTTTGGCGGTTGTCCTCAAGTATAAATACCTTTCTTCTTTTCTTTGCTTCCACGAAACACTTTCTAACTTTGTTTTTTGTAAAGAACTTTATTCTTGCCTTAGTAAACATGTCTTCTTTAAACCTACCTTAGGGAGTAATAGATATTAAAATTTTAACGCCGTCTTCTGCTCCGACTAGGAGTCGGAGGGATGGTAGACTTAGAAGTCTAGGATCCACTCCTTCGAGGGGCTCCTCTTCTTCTCAGATAGTTCCTTCTCCTTCCACTAGATCTCTAGTTTCTCCGAGGTTTAGGGTTTCTCGGTCTTTGTCTAGAGGTAGAGGTGAACGCCTTCGTGAACCTGGTGTTGATGAAATTGTCGTTGCTGAGTTTGTTTTTGCTAGAGATAATCAAGTTCTTGTAGACCAATCTTCTTCCCTTGAGAGTGTTGAAAGGTATCCAACCCTTATAACTGAGGGTCAGATTTTCCTTGTTCGTAGGGAGTGTTTTTGGAGGCCTGATTTCCCTGTCTACATTCCGAATAGTAATCAAAGAATAACGTCTTACAAGACAGGATATTCTTTTGTTTATACGTACCCTTTCACTCTAGGGTTTAGACCCCCAATTGACCTAGTCATAATTGAATTCTGCCGTTTTTTCAATATCTACTTAAGACAAGTTGGTTCGCTTGTGTGGCGAGTTATCGCATGTCTTAGGAGTTTGGCTTCTTTAGCCTCGATTCCTTTTACTTTCAACCATCTTATTCATATCTACTCTCCTACCTTATTTTGTGAATGGGTTTTTACTTTGACTGCTAGAAGAAAAAGAGTGCTGGTAACCCCTGGAGATGATAAGGATAGGGGTTGGTACCTCTGGTATGTTGTTGTACACACTGTTGTTTAGTGGGTGAAGAAAACCTTCCCTTCCCCGAGGAGTGGAATCGCGCACGTGAGTATGATTTAGCTCACATTTATTTACTTTTCCTCATTTTGACTTGAGATGTTTTATTAACACCGTATCTGTTTCTTCTCTGAGCAATCATGGATATTGTTGAGAATGTCTCCAGTATCCGTGATTGGGTAGAAAAATTATTGTTCGTTTCTCCTTTAGAAGAGAGATCTTGGAAGTAACTCGCTGGGAGGTATGGTTGGCATGTAAAGACCCACGGTAAGTGAAGCTTGATGCGAGACTAAATTGCATAGTTTAACATGTGATATACCTTACATTTTATGCGGATTAATGATAAAATTACACTTGTTATGTTCTTAATGGAGTTTATTTCATGTGTAGGTGAAGTGGAGATGGAAACGGGGCTAGAAGGATGCAAATACGTCGAAAAATATGCGAAAGGAGACACCCGGGCGATAGCCGGACGACAGAGCCAAACAGCCAGCCCTACCTGGCGTTAGCCAGACGTTAGGGCTGAAACGCCAGCC
>MDKI01155355.1:0-17610 GCA_005239505.1 Nicotiana paniculata
CAAGACCACGGGGCCTTCCGTGGCGCTAGGCGTTGAGAGGCTTGCTGGGACGCCACGGGGCGCATCCAAGGGGTCATGGGGCATGGTTGGAAAGCCGCCCATGACATAAGCCATGTCAGTATCGATGACTTGGAACCTGGTATTTTTTATTACTCCCTCAGCATAAGTGCTAAGTTCAATTTCCCTTTTTTTATAACCGTAGAGTTATCAAACCCCGATATGGCTCGTGCCTTTGGGATTACTTGATTCCCCAATAGCATTTCTTCCACGACTCTTAGAAAAATGATATTTACTGAACTACCTGGATCAATTTACGCTCTTTTTACATTACTTTCATGAATAAGTAAGGATACTACCAGAGCATCGTTGTGAGGAAGCATTAATCCGCTGATATCAGCATCATCGAAGGTTATATCGTCTGCTTCCAGAATTTCACAAACCCGCTTTCCGTGTGTAATTGTGAACTTCGTGGCCACTTTGCAGACCACTCCGTTTACTTCTTCACCTCCGTGTATCACGTTGACAGTTCGTTTTGGAGATGGAGATTTTGGGGGATCCTGCCTGTTCTTCATGTATTCCTGTTTACCTTTTTCACTAAACAATTCTATTAAATAACCCTGTTTCAATAATTGTTCTACCTCACCTTGCAAAAATCAGCAATCTGCAGTTCTGTGTCCATGATCATTATGGAATTCACACCATGAATCCGGGTTCCTCTTATTCGGGTTTGACCTCATTTCTTTGGGCCATCGAACCTTATCACCCATATTTCTTAATACTGAAATTAGTTCGGAGGTACTTACATTGAAGGTGTTATCCCCAATTCGTGCATTACCTCTAGGTCGTTCATCTCGATCCTTTCTGGATCTAGATGAGGACGAGCCCCCATCTCTGCTTGGTGGTCTATAATCTGACCTGGTGTTTTTGAACCTGGGCCGAGTTTCACGTCCCGATGGTCCCAAGTAAGGATCGCACATGTTTTTACCTGATCTCCTATATGATTCGGAATTTCTGGATCTGGTATGATCTTCATCTTTCGAACGAGCAATGGTATCTTCTTCTATTCGAAATTTAGTACTGTACCTGTTATAGACATAATTCCATATCGTAGCTGGGAATTCTCTCAAGCTTTCCTTGAGTCTTCTCGTGGCTTCACAACTTTTGTCATTTAAGTTGCTGGCAAATGACATGGCTACCCAATTATCAGGCACCCTTGGTAGTAGCATTCTCTCTCGTTGAAACCTGTCTACAAATTCACGAAGTAGTTCCGTGTCTCCTTGTTTTATTTTAAAGATGTTCTCCATCCTTTTCTCGAGTTTTGCGCACCGGAGTGTGCCATTATAAAAGAATCTGCAAGCTCAGCAAAAGAATCAATAGAGTTTTCAGGGAGAAGAGAATACCAGGTTAGCGGCCCATTTGGTAAGTGTTTCTCCAAACTTTTTAACTAGGACCGACTCAATTTCTTGTTCTATTAAGTCTTTGCCCTTCACTCTGATGGTAAAAGCAGTCACATGGTCGCGTGGGTCGGTTATCCCGTCATACTTAGGAACGTCAGGCATTTTCAACTTCTTGGGAATAGGTATGGGTGTTGCGCATGGTTTCCAAGGTTGTTGAGAATATCTATCAACGTCAATGCCTTTGATAACAGGTGCTACTCCAGGAATTTGTTCGATTCGATCATTTTTTTCCTTCACCTATTTCTGCAAAGTTAGTAATAAAGTCTGTAATTCAGAGTTATTAGACATACGTGGTCTCGCTTCGAGAGATTCATTAGGAGTATCTCCCCTTCCGGAGTTTGTCAACCCAGACTGAGGATTTTCCACGGTGATGGTATTATTGAGGGGTGGTGTCAGTGGTGCAGGTGACGCTGCTAGTAATCCCCTCGCAAATTCTTGCAAAGCCTGGCTCACATACTCTACAATCATTTGCTTTACCCGATCTTGTTATACCGTTTGATCATTATTATCGTTTTTGTTATTGGATCTTTCTAGGGATTGTTCCCTTGAACCATGTGGGGTTCCTGAAGGTGATGGAATTGAGGTTCCATTCCTTTGTTGGTTGTTTTCATTGGAGTTCGACATAGTTCAGAGGATATCGCTTGAAAAGCAAACAAAGATTATCAGATTCCCGGTAATGGAACCAATTTGTTTAACCAAAGAATTAGATCCTTTTACCAAAGCTATTTTTAGGATGAACACGGGTTTCTGATAACCAAGGCAAGACTGATTATTGTAAGTAATTAAATAAAGAGAAATGAGATGCATGAAAAGTAAAGTGTATTGCAATAGTAGTTCGGATGCCCTTTACAGGTTATATTTTACTCCCTTATATAGGGAATTTCCTAATATAACATCTGCCCTTTTCAGTGATTGAGCATTAATGACTAATTATGATATTAATGTAACGTTACAATGAGCAACCGTAATTGTTGCGTGAGTGTTGTGTAACGTGTGGATCACTATTTGAAGATCTCTGAATCTGCCCTTTGTTCTGCCCAGATACATTTTGACCGTATCCCTTCATCTTCTCAATCAGGTTGAGACTTCTGTAGCTAATTAACCCGTAGGTGTGATTTGCCGTGCCTCTTTGCCTCATACCTCTTCATAGAGTCCCGTCCAGCTTTCGTGTCTTCATTTCTCCACGTAGACTGCTGAGTCATCAAGATTTATCACACGTGTGAGGCTCTTTTTTACCAATACACTAACTCTACCTGAGGCTCCGCCACTGGGGCTGAGCTCTGCCCCTGCCTCGGCCTCGTCCTCGGCCCCTCATAGGAGCTGCAACTGGAGACTCGGGCTGCTGATCAGTGGATGAAGAATCACGTGTTCTCACCATCTACGAGAGAATAGAGCAGAAATTTAGTTAGTTTTGAGACATCAAATCACACGACAGAGAAGAATAGATATGAAGTCATTGCTAAACTCTGTAGCCTCTAGGGGATAAGCACATCCGTCTCCATACTGATCCCTCAGTCTCTACTAAGCTTGTCCGTGAATTGTGAGACCTAAGCAACGTAGTGCTCTGATACTAACTTGTCACGACCCGAATTTCCCACCGTCGGGACCATGATGGCGCCTAAGGTTCAACCCTCTAGGCAAACCAACGTGAATATTTAATCTACCTTATTCATTTATTATTATCTAATAATATGTGAAATACAACACTAAAAATAAATAAAAGTACAAAAAAGCAAGGTATATAAACTCAATTTAATGCCTTTACGAAATTTCACAAAAACGAATCCCAGAATTTTGGAGTCACAAACTCACGAACTGGCTACGAATAATACATATAAAGTTCTGAATTAAATAAGTACATCTGTTTCTGAAATAACTAGAACATAATATAAAAGAAGTAGGAGGGGACGCCAAGGCCTGCGGACGCCTGCAGGACTACCTCAGGGTCTCCACTGGACTGAAGGCAGCAACCTCGATCTATGGTCCGTATGGTCCTACACCGGGATCTGCAAGAAAGTGCAGACTGTAGCTTCAGTAAAACCGACCCCATGTACTAAGTAAGTGCCGAGCCTAACCTCGGCGAAGTAGTGACGAGGCTAGGACACGACAACCAAAGTCAACATGTGCAGTTTAATAGTATATGGAGGAAATAATACAACGAGAAATAAGCAGTTAAGCATAAAGGAAAATGGGAACATGCTGAGGGGAGGAAATATCAAATAATGGAAATAACGAGGTAAGGCACAACTTAGATCTCAATTTAAGCAACGGAATAGTAATACGAAAAAAAGTGCACGACATCACCCTTCGTGATTTTACTCTCGTCCTCACCATAAGAATCAATATATTCGGCACAGCATCACCCTTCGTAATTTTACCTCACAATATCATGGCACGGCATTATCCTTCGTGCATTATCTCTCATATCATGGCACGACATCACCCTTCGTGCTTTTAAAATCACAATATCGGCGTGGCATCACCCTTCGTGCATTAACAGTTCACTCAAAATCTCATGCATGACATCACTCATCGTGCCTACACACTCTTCCTCACCCAAACAAATCAAATGACAGCAATCCAACAAGGAAAATAACACAGTAAACGGAAATAAAACCATAACGTCCCGGAAGGGAGTCAACTGTGGAATTAATACCATCCCGACAAGGGAAAACAACTATATCCAATCTCACTTAATACATAACTTCACATAAAAATCTTCAACTGAAACTAACACTCAACACTATTCAATATCAAGGAATTTCCACCAACATAGATAACTATAAAGTGAAACTCAAATATTACTTACGAAAAACTACAAAATTCACAATATTCGACTCATGGGCATACTTGAAACCAACATATAGGTACTCGTCACCTCACATATTCGTTGAACATGATACTTACGCATAGCAAATAGGACACAACACTTATTCCCTCAAGCTAAGGTTAAGCCAAACACTTACCTCAAATTCTACGACCAAACTCAAGCCTCGATTACCGCTTTCCCTTTTGAATTTGACTCCAATTCACTTGAATCTAGACATATTCAACTAAATAACATCAATAAATTCCAAAAAATTCCATCCCAGCGCTTAATTATAGGTGTTACATCATTCTTCCCATAAAGTCCAAAATTGACCTCGGGCCCGCTTGGTAAAAACTCGAGGTTCGGACCAAAACCCGATCACCCATTCACCCACGAGCCCGAATATGTAATTAGTTTCGAAATCCGACCTCAAAACGAGGTCT
This sequence comes from Nicotiana paniculata, assembly GCA_005239505.1. Taxonomy (NCBI): domain Eukaryota; kingdom Viridiplantae; phylum Streptophyta; class Magnoliopsida; order Solanales; family Solanaceae; genus Nicotiana; species Nicotiana paniculata. Next base: position 4,710 of record MDKI01155355.1, read on the forward strand.
AAATTCCAATGATTCAAAAAGCCCTAACTCTACCCAAACCCCCAATTGTCTACCATTAAAACCCTAGAATTCTTGATAAAAGTTGATGAAAATCATTAGGAAATTGAAGGAAATTAGTTAGTGGACACTTACCTATGATTTGGGAAGAAACTCTCTCGAGAAAACGCCCTTGGTCTCCTATTTTTGTGAAGAAGTGAAAATAAAATCGGATGAAGCTCTAACTTAAACACACTGTCCGACTCTCGCACATGCGGTGCCTGCAGGTGCGGAAAAGTGGCCGCACTTGCGGAGGTGCATCCGCTTCCAGAACCTGGCTGGGGCTGGCTAGGGCTGGACCGCACCTACATCCCTAGGCTCGTAGGTGCGGGCACACCAGAACTGGTGCACCAGTAGTGATTTTCCAACTCTAAACACCCCGGAACCTACCCAAAACTCACCCGAGCCCTCGGGGATCCAAACCAAACATGCATACAACCCAAAAATATCCTACGGACTTACTTGTGCGACCAAATCGCCAAATGAACATCTTAAACAACGAATTTAGCATTAAAATTAAAGAAGAATTCCAAACCTTCCAAAGTATCAAATTTCACAACTGTAGGTCCGAATCACGTCAAATGACCTCCGTTTCTTACCAAATCTTACAGACACAACTCAAATATCATATTGAACCTGTACCGGAATCCGAGGCCAAAAGACAGGCCCGATACCATAAATTTCAATTATAACCAAATTTCCAAAAACTCTTATATTTTTAGTAAAATAATTTCTTTCAACAATTCATTTGTCGGGCTTGGGACCTCGGAATTAAATTCCGGGCATACTCCCAAGTCCCATATTTTCCTACGGACCCTCAGGGACCGTCGAATCACGGGTCCGGGTCCGGGTCTGTTTATCCAAAATGTTGACCGAAGTCAACTTATATTAAATATTAAAGGCCAATTTAGCATTTTTCTCAGTTTTTCACATAGAATCTTCCCGGATATACGCACGTGTTGTGCATGCAAAATGAGGTGAGATAAAAGGAGGTTTCTAAGGCCCCGAAACACAGTTTTGACTGATAAATGAGAGATGACTTTTTGGGTCATCACAATCCCCAGTCCACAATTCTACTGGAGTTGAAGGTACTAACTTTGAAGGAACCAAATTTAGAATGTAATTTGTTGTTTCTAAAGCATATCCCCAAAAGGAAGAAGGCAAATCGGAATAACTTAACATTGATCTAACCATTTCCATAAGGGTCCTATTTCTTCTTTCTGCCACACCATTTTATTGTGGTGTTCCTGAGGCAGATAATTGAGATGTAATTCCACTATATGATAAGTATTTATGAATTCTGCAGAAAGGTATTCACCACCACAATCAAATCGCAATGTTTTGATATATTTATCATGTCATTTCTCAGTTTTCGTCTTAATTTCTTTGGATTTCTCAAAGCATTCAGACTTACGTCGCAACAGATAAATGTATCCATATTTTGAGTAATGATCTGTGAAAGTCACAAAATACTCAAAACCACCTCTTGCTTGTATATTCATAGGGCCACACAAATCAGAGTGAATTAATTGAAGCTTATCGCTGGCTCTATTTCCTTTTGAGGTAAAATGTCTCTTGGTCATTTTACCTTCTAAACAAGATTCGCATGTTGGTAGTGACTCCACTTTCAATGAACTCAAAGGTCCATCAGATACCAATCTAGAAATCCTATTTAGATTTATATGACCTAGACGTAAGTGCCACAAATAAGTTTGACTCAATTCAGAAATACGTTTTCTTTTATGTGGCTGATTAATGTTATTTAATTCTTTTGGTTGTATGTCAAGAATAAAAAGGTCATGCACTCTAGCAGCAGCGTAGATAAAATGTTTATTAAACTTAATAACAGCAAAGTTTTTAGCAAAATAAACATTATAACCAGCATCCATTATTTTCGAAACTGAAATCAAATTCCTTCTAATAGAAGGTACATAGAGAACATCTTTTAAAACTAAAACTCTATCACTACTAAATGAAACTCTAATATCTCCTAAAGCTAAAGTTGGTACTGGCTCGCCATTGGCTTACAAAACGCAAACTTCATTCTCACTTAGCCGCTGCATTTCCTGAAACCCCTGCAAAGTAGTGCAGATATGATTAGTGGCTTCTGAATCTACACACCAAAAACATGGTAGAAACAGCCGCTAAGAAAGTTTCAACGACATTTAAATTTGAATTACCTTGCTTATTCAACTTTGCAAGATAGGTAGGGCATTGCTTCTTGTGATGCCAGGTTGCTTGCAATGATAGCACTTGCCTTTGGGCTTTTTCACACCAGCCGCACCACCAGGTGCCAAAACCTTTTGAGCCTTCTTCTTTTTCTTACTGCCTTTCGACTTAGAAATCGAAGCTTTCTCAACATTGTGTGCCACAACCGGAGCTTGTTGTTTGATAATAGATTTTGCCGCTTGCAGCTTATTCAACAATTTCGCTAGTGACAAATCCATTTTGTTCATGTTATAGTTCAAGTGAAATTGTTGAAAACTGTCAGGCAGAGTCTGCAGGACCATCTCAACTTAAGACTCCTTATCAATCACAGCTCCAAGGACAACCAAATCATTCAGAAGACTTATCATCTTTAGAACATGGTCCCTAAGCGATGATCCTTCAGCCATCTTGGTGTTCAAAAGGGCTTTCACGATTGTCTGCTTAGCTGCACGATTTTTCTCACCGAACATCTCTTTGAGACTTTCAAGCATATCATAAGCAGACCCCATAGACTGATGCTGATGTTACAAAACATTCGCCATAGAGGCAAGAATGTAACATCGCGCCATCTCATCAGCCTTAACCCATTTGTCATAGGCCTTAACCTGATCATCAGTAGCATTTTCAGGTTTTTCCAGGCACTCCTAAGTGATTACAAATTTCTAACCTTCAGCAGTTAGGACAATATCAAGGTTTCTTTTCCAGTCAACATAATTCGGTCCTTCTAACTTGTTTTGGTTCAGAACTGAGGTAAGTGTGTTGAATGAAGACATGGTTAATCTGAGAGATATTCAAATTAAATAGATCACTAGTTATGTATTTAGAATAATTAAATTCAAAACAGCACATTACACATATAACCATACTCATTGAACAGTTAGATTCGTTAGGGAAACTTAACTATTCATGCAGAATATATGAGTTATGTAAGATATTTACCCCATAAATTAAAAATAGGACCAACTCAGATGGAGAGTAAACTCTTAATTTAAGATAGGTAAATATCACTTTGATAAACTCTAGTTTCATTGAATCACATGTAACTCAGTTGGAGAGTTAATACAAGTAATCAAATGTCACGACCCGATTTACCCTCTGAAAGGCGTTGTGACGGCACCTAGTCTCTACGATTAGGTAAGCCTAAATTTGCGGATAAAACTTAATTAAATATGATAAAAGTAAAGACAAGAAAGGAAAAGTCTGGATAAGCATAAGATCGTTGCTCGGCATGTACAATATATATACCCCAAGACCTGGATTGTCACAACACAGTCACAAGCTTCGATACTATTATAGCTCTATACAAATTCGAAAAAGAAAATACATAGTAAGTATCTCTATAAAATGGAATGGAAGGTTACTCGGAGGATTCTGCGAACGCGGCAGAAATATCTTACAGTCTCCTGGATGAAGCTGCAACGACCACTAGCCACACAGCTGAGAACTCGAACCTAGATCTGCACAGGAAAAACATGTGCAGGGAAGGGCATGAGTACAGCACATCTAGTACCCAGTAAGTGCCAAGCCTAACCTAGTCAAGTAGTGACCAGATCAGGTTAAGGATGTACTAGATTTATAAATAAAACAATTTAAATAGTACGAAAGAGAAATAAGTTCTAAAGTAGAAAATTAAAGAGTAATCTAAAATAAAACTGTAAAATGGAGCCCTCGGCTCAGCACAACGTATCACAAGTGGAATCTCCTGGGATACCGTCCCGTAATCCCAAATATAAGTATGCAGCACAGGGGGGATCTCCCAGAATACATCCGTAGTCCCCAATTTAAATATGCAGTGCAGGGGGGGATCTCCCAGAACACGTCTGTAGTCCCCAATTAAAATATGCAGTACATGGGGGATCTCCCAGAATACGTCTGTAGTCCCCAATTTAAATATGCAATGCGAATGAATATCAAATAAGGCATTAATTTAAACAGTTCAGCAATTTAATATGAAACAATTAGGCATGCTTTTCCTAATCTAAGCTAAACAATTAACACATTAATTAGTGTAATAGGAGTAAAATGATTCATAATATGTGAAGCAAAAATGGAATTTTAGGAACAAATGGCCTGTGTACGTAATCGTCACCTCGCGTAAACGGCACCCACATAGCAAATAAATGTCAAAACAACCTAAAGGGAAATCCCCAACTCAATCTAATATCACGTTCTTGCCACGAGTACCCAAATCCAAATGGCCCAAATCTACACGAGTCCACGAGTACCTGAGGACGCGCTCCACACAGTTCCAACTACGGTCCGATTTCTAAATCTTAAACTCATATTTAGGGACTATGTGTCCCAAATTATCCAAATCCCACAACTAAACACTCCGTCAAGTCTCATAAGCAGAAACAAACGTGGGGAAAACGGTAATTAGGGGATCGGGGCACTAACTCTCAAAAGGGCCGAGCGGGTCGTTACATTCCCCCCTCTTAAGAAAAATCATTCGTCCTCGAACTAGTATAAATACATACCTGAAGCGGTAAAAAGATGAGGGTACTGGCTGCGCATATCCTGCTCGGTCTCCCAAGTCGCCTCCTCGACCGGCTGATTCCTCCACTGAACCTTTACTGATGCAATATTCTTCGACCTGAGCTTTCTGACCTGCCTATCTAAAATGGCTACTGGTTCCTCCACATAAGATAGATTCTTGTCCAACTGGACCTAACTGAAGTCCAATACATGAGCTGGACCGCCGTGATACTTCCGGAGCATAGAGATGTGGAATACCGGATGAACTCCAGGCTGGGAGGCAAGGAAAACTCATAAGCAACCACCCCAACACGCTGCAATATCTCAAAAGGACCAATGAATGTCGGACTCAGTTTACCCTTCTTCCCGAACCTTATGACGCCCTTCATAGGCAATACCCGAAGCAAAACCCGATCACCAGCCATAAATGCCAAATCACAAACCTTCCGGTCCACATAACTCTTCGTCCTAGACTGAGCTGTGCGAAGTCTCTCCTGAATCACCTTCAGCTTGGCTAGGGCATCCTAGACCAAATCTGTACCCAACAATCACGCCTCGCCTGGCTCGAACCATCCCACTGGAGACCGGCATCGTCTACCATACAAAGCCTCATACGGTGCCATCTGAGTTCTGGACTGGTAGATGTTATTATAAGAAAACTCTACAATGGCAAGCATTGGTCCCATGACCCTCTAAACTCCATCACAAAGACACAGAGCATATCCTCAAGAATCTGAATCGTGCGCTCGGACTACCCGTCCGTCTGAGGTAGAAAGGTTGTACAACTCCACCCTGGTGCCAAACTCATGCTGAACGGCTCTCTAAAACCGTGAAGTGAACTATGTACCTCTGTCTGAAATGATAGATACTGGAATACCGTGAAGGCGGACAATCTCTCTTATATAAATCTCAGCCAAACTCTCTAAGGAATATGTGGTAAACACTGGAATGAAATGGGCTGACTTGGTCAGCCGATCCATAATCACCCAAATAGCATCGAACTTTCTCAAAGTCCGAGGAAGTCCAACTACAAAGTTCGAGGAAGTCTAACTACAAAGTCCATGGTGATCCGCTCCCACTTCCACTCTAGAAGATCAATCTACTAAAGCAACCCTCCTGGTATCTGATGCTCATATTTAACTTGCTGACAATTGAGACACTTGGCCACAAATCCAACTGTCCTTTTTCATCCGTCTCATGTCCTTCTACATCTTCGCGGCACCCGGATGAATGGAGTACCGCGAGCTATGGGACTCCTCCAGAATAAACTCCCGGAGCCCCTCTACATTGGACACACATATACGACCCTGCATCCTCATCACACCATCATCACCTATAGACACATCTCTGGCATCACCTCGCCGAACCCTGTCCTGAAGAACCAGAAGGTGGGGATCATCATACTGGCGCTCTCTGATGTGGTCATAAAGAGAAAACCGGTCAACCACACAAGTTAATATCCGGCAAGGCTATGAAAGATTCAATCTCACGAAATGACTGGCTAAGGCCTGAACATCCAAGGCTAAGGGCCTCTCAACTGCCGGAAGATATGCCAAACTCCCCAAATTCTCCGCCCGGCGACTCAAGGCGTCGGCCACCACATTGGCCTTTCCCGGGTGGTATAATATAGTGATTTTATAGCCCTTGAGTAGCTCCAACCACCTCCGCTATCGCAAATTAAGGTTCTTCTGCCTGAACAAGTGTTAAAAACTCCGGTGATCCGTGAAAATCTCATAGGGAACACCGTATAAATAATGATGCCAGATCTTCAGGGCGTTAATAATAACTGCCAACTCGAGATCGTGAACTGGATAGTTCTTCTTATGTACATTAAACTGTCTGGACACGTAGGCAATCACCCTACCGTCCTGCATCAATACCGCTCCAAGTCCAATCCTCGAGGCATCACAATAGACTATATAGGACCCTAAACCCGTAGGAAATACCAACACTGGAGCTGTAGCCAGGGCTTTCTTGAGCTTCTGAAAGTTCTCCTCACACTGCTCAGTCCACCTGAACGGAGCACCCTTCTGGGTGAGTCTGGTCATAGGTGCTGCAATAGATGAAAATCCCTTTACAAAGCAGCGATAGTACCCTGCCAAACCAAGGAAATTGCGGACCTCAGTAGCTGATGACGGTCTAGGCCAACTCTGCACCGCCTACACCTTTCTCGGATCTACCTTGATCCATCACAAGACACCACGTGGCGTAAGAATGCCACTGAATCAATCCAAAAATTCACACTTAGAAAATTTTGCATACAATTTCTTCGCCCTCAAAGTCTGAAGCACAGTCCTCAAGTGCTGCTCACGATCCTCCTGGGACAAAGAATACACCAAGATGTCGTCAATAAACATAATGACGAAGGAATCAAGATAAGGCCGGAACGCACTGTGCATCAAATGCATAAAGGCTGTTGGGGCATTTGTCAGCCCAAATGACATGACAAGAAACTCCTAGTGTCCATATCTGGTTCTGAAGGCAGTCTTCGGGATATCTGACTCCCAAATCTTCAACTGATGATAGCCAGAATGCAAGTCAATCTTGGAAACCTGGCACCTTGTAACTGGTCAAATAAATCATCAATGCGAGGCAAATGTTACATGTTCTTCACTATAACCTTGTTCAACTGTCGATAATCAATACACATACGCATAGAACCATCCTTTCTTTTCATAAATAATACCGGGGTAGCCCAAGGTGATACACCGAGCCTGATGAAACCCTTATCAAGCAACTTCTCCTTCAACTCATTCAACTCAAGAGGAGCCATGCGATAAGAAGGAATTGATATGGGCTGAGTGCTCGGCAACAAATCAATGCCGAAATCAATATCTCTGTCGGGCGGCATACCCGAATAATCAGTTGGAAAAACATCAGGGAAGTCCCTCACTACTGGGAATGACTCAACTCAAGGGGTATCAATACTAATATCTCTCACATAGGCCAAATACGCATCACACCCCTTCTCAACCATCCGCTGAGCCTTAAGAAAATAAATGACCCTGCGGGGAGCATACTCTAAGGTACCTCTCCACTCTAATATCGGTAAGCCTGGCCTAGCCAGCGTCACGGTCTTGGCATGACAGTCAAGAATAGCATAGTGGGGCGACAACCAGTCCATGCTCAAGATAATATCTAAACTACCATACCGAGTAATAACAAATCAGCTCTGGTCTCAAAACCACTGATAACAATCATACACGACCGATATACGCGGTCCACAATGAGAGAATCTCCCACAGGAGTAGAAACATAAACAGGGGAACTCAAAGAATCCCGAGCTATCCCCAAATGCGAAGCAAAATAAGTAGACACATATGAATATGTAGAGCCTGGCTCAAATATACTGATGCATCCCTATGACAGACATGGACTATACCTATGATGACTGAATCTGAAGCGACGGCCTCCGAACGGGCTAGAAAGGCATAAAATCTGGCATGGCCTCCCCTTCTAGGGCGACCTCGACCTCCCTGACCTCCACCTCAAGCTGTCTGAGAAGGTGGGGCACTAGTTGGGGCTGGAAGAATAACCGAAGGACCCGGTGGAGCACGTGGAGCCTGATAGGTCTGAGATGATGCACCCCTTCTAGCTCTAGGGCAATCTCTAAACATGTGACGAGGGTCACCACACTCAAAACAACCCCTCGGAGGACATGGCGGCTGATGCTGACTCTGAACTAGCCTGCTGGACTGGCAGGTAATAGCACCTCGAGCAGGAGGCACACTATATACTGGCGGTGCATAATAAGGCTCCTAAGGTCTAGGAGGAGCTGGAATACTACTGGCTGCTGCAAGAGTTGAACGAATAGGGCGACTCACAAAACCCATACCATAGTATGTTGCTGGCGCACGAGCTCCCAAAAAATGACCAGTCTCTCGAGACCTCTTGGCCTCCCTCTCCTCTGTGTCCCGAGCAAACATTCCCACTATCCTCCGGGAAATACTCACTGCCTGCTAGTAAGTGATATCCATCTCCAACTCTCTGTCCATGCTGGTCCGAATACCAGGGTGGAGTCCCTCAATGAAGCGTCGAACCGTCTCTATGACCACAGCAACCAAGGCCGGTGCATGACGAGCCAAGTCACTGAAACAGACTGCATACTCCGACACAGTCATAGTACCCTGGCGTAGCTACTCGAACTCTGCACGCCAAGCATCCCTGAGGCTCTAAGGGACAAACTCAAGCAAAAACCTCTCTGAACACTGATCCCAAGTAAGTGAAGCTGCCTCGTCCGGACTACTCAGCTCATAGGCACGCCACCACTGATAAACCGCTCCCCTCAGCTGGAAAGTGGTGAAAGAAACCCCACTCGTCTCCAAAATGCCCATAGTGCGGAGAATACGATGACACTCCTCAAGAAAACCCAGAGCATCATCTGAAGCTAGTCCGCTGAAAGTAGGTGGTGGTACTTCTTGTACCTCTCAAGTCTGAGCTGCTTTGCCTCAGAAGCAGCTATCCTAGCATCATGCTGAGCTAGAGAGGGGGCATAGGAATGAACTCTGGGGCCTAATCAACCTGGATCCTCTGCTCAGGAGTGCGGGTTGTGGGAGTCTGTGCCCCTCCCCCGGCCTGAGATGTGGCTGGAGCTATCGGGAGTAGCCCCGCCTGAGTCAGAGTGCCGAAGATGCTCATGAACTAAGCCAACGTCTCCTGGATGGCTGGAGCAGCAATATGGACCTCCTGTACCGGCCCTCTAGCTGGAGCTATTATAGGCTCCTCTGTCCCTGCTCTCGCCGGTGCTCGGGTTGCACCGCGTGCTCGTCCTCTACCCCTACCCCTGTCTCTGGCGGCTCTGGCTGGGGGTTACGGTGCATGTTGTCGGTCCGTCCGGTACCGGGTCCTCACCATCTGTGAGAAAGAATAGAACAAAGTTTTAAAATATTTGATGTCAATGACTCGCACGACAACGAAGTCCAAATAATATGATTGTTCTTAACAGTTACATAGCCTCCTGAAGATAGATATGGACGTCTACGTACTGATCTGTGAGACTCTAATAAACCGGCTCGTAACTTGTGACTCCTATAAACTTAGACGCTCTGATACCAACTTGTCACGACCCGATTTACCCTCCGAAAGGCGTCGTGACGACACCTAGTCTCTACGACTAAGTAAGCCTAAATTTGCGGATAAAACTTAATTAAATATGATAAAAGTAAAGACAGGAAAGGAAAAGTCTAGATAAGCATAACATCGCCGCTCGGTGTACAATATATATACCCCAAGACCCTGATTGTCACAACACAGTTACAAGCTTCTATACTATTATAGCTCTATGCAAATTCGGAAAAGAAAATACATAGTAAGTATCTCTATAAGATGGAATGGAAGGTGACTCGGAAGATTCTACGGACGCGGCAGAAATACCTTACGGTCTCTTGGATGAAGCTACAACTCCCACTAGCCACGCAGCTGAGAACTCGAACTTGGATTTGCACACGAAAAACATGTGCAGGGAAGGGCATGAGTACACCATATCTGGTACCCAGTAAGTGCCAAGACTAACCCCAGTCAAGTAGTGACGAGATCAGGTTAAAGCTCTACAGGATTTATAAATAAAACAGTTTAAATAGTACGGAAGAGAAATAAGTTCTAAAGTAGACAGTTAAAGAGTAACCTGAAATAAAATAGTAAAATGGATCCCTCGGCTTAGCACAACGTATCATAAGTGGAATCTCCCGGGATACCGTCCCGTAGTCCTAAATATAAGTATGCAGTACAGGGGGGATCTCCCAGAATACGTCCGTAGTCCCCAATTTAAATATACAGTCCAAGGGGGGTCTCCCAGAACACGTCCGTAGTCCCCAATTTAAATATGCAGTACATGGGGGCTCTCCCAGAATACGTCTGTAGTCCCCAAATATGCAGTGCGAATGAATATCAGATAAGGCATTAATTTAAATAGTTCAGCAAATCACAGGCGAGTGAAGGAATAAAACTAACTAAACATGGCGCACAGAGTAGGAGATAGGAAATTTAATATAAAACAAGTAGTCATGCTTTTCCTAATCTAAGATAAAAAATTAACACATTAAGCAGTGTAATAGGAGTAAAATGATTTATAATATGTGAAGAAAAAATGGAATTTTAGCAACAAATGGCTCGTGTACGTACTCGTCACCTCGCGTACACGGCACCTCATAGCAAATAAATGTCAAAACGACCTAAGGGGAAGTCCCAAACACAGAGTTAGGTAAGCCACTTATCTCGACTGCTCAACTCAACCCGAGATCACGTTCTTGCCACGTGTACCCGACTCCAAATGGCCCAAATCTATTCCATTCAATTGCATAATGTAAATATAACTTTAAGAAAATAATCTAACTAATAAATTTGAAGCTAATACGTGAATTTAGGAAAATCGCAGAAAAGGTCCCCCGGGCCCACGTCTCGGAATCGGGTAAAAGTTACAAATTCCGGACACCTGTCCATTCACGAGTGTAACCATACAAGAGTTACTCGAATCGGAAACCAAAATATCGATCAAAACTCAAAAACTCTATCTAAGAACTTTATCCAAAATTTCCCAATTTTTCACCCCAAATTCGAAATTAAAGGATGAATTTAAGCATAGATTCGTGGAAATTAGTCAAAACTGAGTAGGAATTACTTACCCAAATCGCACAGGTGAAAATCTATTCAAAAATCGCCAATCCCCGAGCTCCCAAGTTCAAAATATGAATTTTAGCTTAAACCCTCAATTTGGGTATTTAAATTTCTACCAAGGCACACACTCAGTGCGATCGCGGAAGGCCAGACGCGATCGCGAAGAGTAAACCATACGCGCCTCATTAATGCACTACGCGATCGCGGTAATCCATTCATGAACGCGGTGGTTTACTTCCAAGACCTACGCGATCGTGGTTTCCTTCACGCGACCGCATAGAGAACCACTTAATTTCCACTGCTGCCCTATTCCTTCTACGCGAACGCGACATAGCCCATGCAAATGCAGTAGTGACAAAGCTGCCTATTCTACGCAATCGTGTTCCTATTCATGCGATCGCGATGCATTAAATCCTGACTGGCCTCCAATCGCCCTACGCGATTTCGGACTCCCTCAAGTGATTGCGATGAAGAAAAGCCTGCTGCACTCACACCAGAAAACCAACAATCAATAGAAGGCTAAAATGACCCGTTGAGCATCTGAAACACCCTCGAGGCCCCCCGGGACCTCAACCAAACCTACCAACCAGTACTAATACCTCATTCGAACTTAGTCGAGCCTTAAAACCACATCACATAACACCAAAATCACAAATTATACATGGATTCAAGCCTAAGAACTTAGAAATTTTCCAAAATCCACAATGATGCTGAAACACGTCAAAACCAGTCCGAATGACATCAAATTTGACACACATGCCACAAATGACACTACGGACATACAACCACTATCAGAATCCCATTCCGAGCCCGATATCAAAATTTCACCTATCGGCCAAAATTCTAACTTTCGCCAATTCAAGCCTAACTCTACTACAGACCTCAAAAACACATTCTAGACGCGCTCCTAACCGCGAAATCACTCAAGGGAGCTAACGAAGTCAGCGGAATTCCATTCTGGACCCGTCTTCACACAGTTCCAACTACGGTGCAATTTCTAAATCTTAAACTCATATTTAGGGACTATGTGTCCCAATCTCTTCGAATCCCACAACTAAACACTCCGGCAAGTCCCATAAGCAGAAAAAATGTGGGGAAAACGGTTATTAGGGGATCGGGGAGCTAACTCTCAAAACGGCCGACCGGGTCGTTACATCAAAATAACTAGAGGCAAAACTACAATAATCAATTATAATGAACTTATCCTATGTGGAAGAAGACCTATGTCAACATATAAATTCCTTATATTACTGTAAAATATGATTGAAAATCATGAGAATTGAACCCTACCATCACTGATTTTTTAAAAAAAATCTTTTTTTAAAAAATAAATCTCCAGAAAATAGAAAAAAGGCCAAAAACCCATCAAAACGACCCTAAATGCCCAAAAAACGACGTACATCACTAGCAAAGCTGATGAGTTTGGAAACTGAGCCGTTTCCGATGAACCTACCAAATTTAAGGTCAATCAGAGTTTGAAAAAATTTTAGAATTCCAAATTCATGATCTATTACTAGAATTCTGTTTTTGGCGTTTTTAAGGGTTTTAATTATTTTGACTGGTTCAAATC
>ML327429.1:0-13450 GCA_005239505.1 Nicotiana paniculata
TTCCCTAGCCCCAGAAGCAACAGATTTCCGGGCAAGAACTTTAACACAACGATTCTTGGGGCAAGGAGTAGGGTTTGGAGTGGGTTCAGGAATGGGTGTATTTTCAGGGGATGATGTAAATTCTGGCGATTCAGAACTGTAAACGGATGGAGAATTGGAGACAGATTCAGAATTTCCTCCATCGTAATCACGATTAGGCTTATTAGACGAAGAAGTTGGTGGTGGTGAAGACATTTTTATGTATTGTTAGGAGGAAAGGACGAGTTGCAAGTTTTGGGTTGTGTAGTATGAGTTGAACTTGGTTTGAAGGTAGCTTTATGAAAAGAGGAGTAATGATTTCCTTTTATAATATATGGCTATTAACTATTAATTTTACAACGGGTAAAAAATTTATTCAAGTGGAAGTCTAATAGTTGTAGGAGTGTCATTGATTTGACGGTTGAGAGTTCTCTATTTTTAGGCTAATTGAGTGTTGATGTGACTCCTTGGAACGGGTTCATTTATGGATTAGTATAAAGACTTAGGTATGAACCAAATATAGATAGAATCCTGCTCATGTGTGACTGTAATTGAATTAATATATGGAGAAGAGTACGTACCTTGTCAGTAAGATGAATCAGCATAGATGAACCAGGTTCATCCTATTAGAAATCTTTAAATTGCCTCAATTTACAAAGATAGATAAACATTATTAGTATCCAGGGAATCATATTACTACATGGCACAAGAGTATGGCAATAAAGACATGATACTGAGCAATTATTAATCTGATTAAGTACCTAATTAAAATTTTCTAGCCAAAAAAGATTCATTTATATAAATATTTTTTTTTCAATCAGGTGATCTTAATCATCCCTAATTCCAGCTTGTTTCTCTCAAAATGCTCCCTACTGAGTGCTTTAACATATATCAGCAATTTGATGATCAGTAGCTCAAAATTCGATTGAGATCATTCCTTTTTCATAGTTATCCCTTAGGAAATGGTGTCTAACATCTATGTGCTTAGTCCTTTTGTGATGAACCGGGTTCTTCGTCATACTAATAGCACTAGTGTTATCACAAAAAATAGGAATGCATCCCACATCAATACCAAAGTCCATGAGTTGTTGTTTGATCCATAACAACTGGGCACAACATGAGGCTGCAACCACATATTCAGCCTCAGCAGTAGACAAGGCTACTGAATTTTGTTTCTTGGTAGTCCAAGACATAAGGCATGAACCCAAAAAGTGAGCCATACCTAAAGTACTTTTCCTGTCAACCAGGAATCCTGCATAATCATCATCAACATATCCTACAAGGTCGAAATTAATACCTTTAGGATACCAAAGGCATAAATTAATGGTGCCTTTCAAATATCTCAAAATTCTCTTTACTGCAGTGAGGTGGGACTCCTTTGGATTTGCCTGAAACCTAGCACACAATCCCACGCTGAACACAATATCAGTTCTGCTGGCAATGAGATACAATAGAGACCCAATCATCCCTCTATATAGCTTCTGATCAACAGATGAACCAGTTTCATCCACATCTAATTTTGTAGTTGTGGCTATGGGAGTGTCTATTTCTTCTGAGTCTTCCATTTTAAACTTCTTGATCAATTATTTCACATACTTTTGTTGGTGGATCATTGTTCCATTTAGATTTTGCTTAATTTGCAAGCCTAAGAAAACGTTTAGCTCACCCATCATACTCATCTCAAACTCACTTCCCATTAGCATAGCAAATTTCTTGCTCAATTTTTCAGAAGTCGCCCCAAATATGATATCATCCACATATATTTGCACATCCAGGAGATCTTTACCCTTTTTCCCTTAAGAACAAGGTACTATCAATTTTGCCTCGTTTGTACCCATGTTCTAGCAGGAATTTTGATAATCATTCGTATCATGCTCTTAGTGCCTGTTTGAGACCATATAGAGCCTTGTCGAGTTTGTAACTTTGTATACGTGGTCAGGTGACTCCTTGCTTTCAAAACCTTGAGGCTGCTGACAAATACATCTTCCTTCAGATAGCTATTTAGAAAGGCAGTCTTATCATCCATCTGATGAAGAGTGAATTCCATGTGTGCAATAAATGCTATAAGAAGTCTGATTGCCTCCAGTCTTGCCACATGGGCAGAGGTCTCATCATAGTCAATTCCTTCTTCTTGACTATATCCTTGAACAACTAATCTTGCCTTATTCCTTGTAACAGTTCCATCCTCATCGAGCTTGTTCCTGAAGACCCACTTGGTGCTAATTACTGATCTATCTAGTGGCCTGGGTACCAAGTGCCATACTTGACTTCTTTCAAACTGATTCAGCTCTTCTTGCATGGCATTTACCCAATCAACATCTTGTAGGGATTCCCCAATGTTCTTTGGTTCGATCATGGATAGAAAGGTATCAAATGCACACAAATTTTTCAATGATGATCTTGTTTTGATTCCGGATGCCAAATCTGTTATGATGTTCTCAAGAGGGTGAGAACTCTGATATCTGTGTGGCTGAAGTACCAACTGTTCGTTCCTAGATGATTCCATGGTGTCTTGTTGCTGTAGAGCAGGATCAGGGCCAGGTTGCATATGTTGAATTCCCCCTGTCATGATGCTTGGGGTAGTTCAACCTGGTCCATCACCTGTTCCACCTTCCATGCTTGCTTTAGTGTGATCACTGCCTCTTACCAGTCCAAGCTCCTCATCTTCAGGTTCCTGTCTCTCAGCAAGAATGTTAGTTTCATCAAAGAAAACATGTATATTTTCTTCTACACACATAGTTCTTTTATTATACACTTTATAAGCTTTACTATGTGATTAAATGCTAAATATGACAACTACATCTAACATAATAAATGTTACTAAATGCAGGAATTTAGCGTAGTGGTAAGCAAGGATATAGAATTTGTGTTACTAGTAGCATTATCCATTAAAACCGACATTATTTTATCACTAATGCAAAATATTTATAAATACCCGTAACTGTGCTAGAAATAAACTGTCATGTGTGACGTGAATTAATTACTCTATAAGAAATAATGCGCTTTTGAATTATCCAATCCTCATTAATCCAATGACTAGTAACAATAAGGTAATCACAGTCGTTACCACTTCTATCAATATCAGTCATAATAGCAACACGACAGCTTATATGAGTAAATAAATAGTGCAAATATTGTTCATAATGTTATATTTATAAATATCGCTCTTTAAAGTTGTGCGAGGAAAACCTTTATAAGTAGGATTAAAAACTTTTCTAATATAATGCACAAAATTAGGGTCAGAAGGAAAACTATAAGGTAAGCACATAACAGTTACCATTTTTGACAATTCTTCCCGATTTTTTTTTGGATCATAATATAAAATACCACCGGTAATAGGTGTTAATTTCCCGGTTGAAATTGATTTGACCCGGTACTAGGGTCAGTCTGACTAGGAGTAGGTACATTTTTTCCCTCGGAAAAAGCTTTCACACGAAGATATCTGACTCTATCTTGAGGGTGTATCAATATGTGTCTAGCCAAAGTCCCCCCCCCCCCCCCCCCCCCCCCCCCNAAAGCTAACTCCTTGCCACAAGTTTTACACTTAACCTTATTTTCTGAAATTAGTTGAATAAAAAATGACCAAACAATAGATGTTTCTGTCCGTTTGGTACGTTGTCTAGAAAAAGTAGGAGCAGTAACAAGAGTATCAGACGTGGCAACATTTGGATTATCACTAGTTGGGTTAACTTCAGGAGCAGGACTCGTGGGTGTATCATCATCCGATTGAGTTTCATCAAAATCTATTTCTTCATCATCATTTTCATCAATAGTTGGATTAACATAAAGAACATTCATATATTCATAGTCTAATTGTTCATCGGGTGCAATATTATGACAAAATTGACTCTTGGTAAATTGTAATAAACTATTATGCTATCAAGAATAGCATGTGTAGGACGTATATGGGGTTTGTTCCGGGGAGCGGGGGAAAGTGGAGGAGGAACATAGTGATAACTAGATTCGTCAGTCTTGGATTCTCCCTTATTTTTACAAAATATTTTTTTAATGAATAAACCATCTTAATTAATCAAGCAATAAAAAGTAAATAAAACAAACAAAACTATAAAATCAAAACTTAAGAGTTGGAACGAGTTTACCGAATTGACGAACAATTTGTTGAAAATTGATTATCCTTGAAGACTTCAATTCAACAACTTCACAATTTTTTCACAAATTGAAACAATAAAGTAAGCAATAGTAGCAATTATAGAAGAATTTTAGAAAGAGATTGTGATAGATTTATGATTTTGTAAGAAAAATAAAAGATTGAGAGGGTATTTGTAGTTGAAAAAGGAAAAAAGTGTAATTATAAAAAGTTTGGGGTTAAAACAAAGTTGGGGGGGGGGNACTATTTTTTAAAGGCCAACGACCAGATTTTTACAAGCCCAACAGTTTTTTTAAATTATGGTTGTTGGGACTATCTGGGACCGTTTAGGCCCATCAAGGACTGATCGGGTCCCGATCTTGCATTTTTTTTAAGAACCGGCCCATAAGATCGGCCCACCCCCACGATCCCGGTTTTAACCGATTACGACCCGTTTAGGCCCAGAAGACCATTTGGTCCGCGGTCTCGGACCGGTACCGGATCGGTCCACTTTCAACCCTTAGTAACAACCGTCCAAATAAGCTGTTATGGAACGCGCGTTGCGCGTGTACCTATATTAATTAGTATATATTTTTTTTAAAATTACGTAAATATTATCAAACTATGTATTTGTCTAATATAAATTATATAATAAAAGTTAAAGAAATATTCTATAAAATGTGAATATTGTTATCATTTAGTTAGCTCAATAAATGAAGAAATCATGTTAGACATAAATTTTTATATGCTTTATCGTGATTTATGAGGACTTATGTGGTCTTATAAAAATTATTATTATTTTTGTGGCCTAATACAGAAAACAAAACACAAGAGAATAAAAAGGTTAGTCTTATAGCTCCCAAAATATTAATATTGACAATGTAAAGTCTAAAAAATGACTACGGTTGAATCAATATCTTACATAAATAATTTAATATAAAAAAATAGAGTGAGGTGTCGTCATTTGTTGGACTAAATGCAAAAAAAATGACAACTTATTTACAATACATATTTTTCCCATTATTTCATCCTTAAATTTCACACAAAAAAACTTACGTTTTATTAGTATAATTTTGATATATAAAATTCAATATCTTATTTATGCTTCACTTATCAGATTGGGTTTGTGCTTTAACATGTAAAAGTTCGATTAATTTTTTAAAGTATATTATAGTTATTATTACTGTAATTATATTATTTTCAAATGTAGTTTTGTCATTTGTAAACTAATATTTTTACTCGTCCTAATATGTTTATAGGTATTTTTTACGATGTATTTGAGACTTCAATAGTTGTGAACTTGAATTTACAAAGTCTAAAAAATAATTACAGTTGAGCTAATGTTTACGATAAATAGTTTAATATAAAAAAAATATAGTGAAGCTATCAATAGTGGAACTGAATGCCAAAAAGGAAAATATTAAAAATGCTTACTTATTTACAATATTCTTTATTTTATACTATTTTATCCTTGAATTTCTTATAAAGAAATACGTGCAATTTATTACAATTAATTTAGGTATATAAATTTCGGTATCTTATTTATGCTTCATTTATTTAATTGGATTTGTACTTTAGCTGCATAAGTTTAACAAAAATTTTAAAATACATTATAGTTTATTATTACTATAATATTTTTTTTTAGAAATTGTATTCTTGCTTTTGTAAACTTATTTATAGATATTATTAGGTTTATAGGTTTGATTTATGATGTATAGGAAACTTCAAAAGTTTGGATTTGATATTAAATCTATTCTTTATTGGTAAATGTCACACCTCCTTTTTTCCGAGGGGATAAAGAGTTTTTTTCAATTAAAGTGACATTAATTGAAATGAGATTATTTATTTATTCAGAGTCGCCACTTGGAGTAATTTATGGCGTCCCAAGTCACCGGTTTATTTTAAATCCCAATTCGAGCAAATTTGACTTTTATTTATGGTTCGCGAACACATAAAACCGGGTAAGAAATTTTGTTAACTCGGGAGAAGGTGTGAGGCACTCTCTAGTTTCGTGGTTTTAACACGGTCGCTCAACTATTAATAATTGGCCTAATTATCTGATTTAATACGTATTTAAAACCTATTGTGCATTTTTTACCTTTTAACCGCTTTTAGTATTTATGGAATTTGTTTGAACTAGTCGCGATGTCGCACGCTCACGCAATCAAATATATTTGTTTTGTAAATATTGTTGATGTAGAAGGACAAAAAAATTAATTGCAACCCCAATTAAAATCAAAGAACAAACACATAATGCAAGATATACACATGAAAAAAGAATAAAAAATATCAAATGTAAGGTTATACTAAACAATCGTTCATGTGAAATGGTGAATAATCTCTCTGTTTTATTCTTTATACCATCCAAGTAAAAAAATTTTATACAATAGGGTACATTTTAGTGCTAATATTTGGTCTTGCCGTCAACATATGTTGACTTCTTCTATTCTGATTTTTTACTCCACTGGACTTACCCAAACATTTGATCTTTGATTAACTTTCTGCGAGACATTATATGTTAGTATTTCCTATACTTTTTCACATGTACATAATTGTATCTCATGCCCGAAGTGCTCTCCAACCTAATGAAAATTTGGTTTCTTCCAAGTAACTTGTTTAAGTAACGCTGCAATCTTTCCGAAGTCTTTAGATGTTTCAAATTGCCTGCAAGTCAATTAACATATGAGACAAAAGGTATTTCAGATTGTAATGTTAATATTTTCAACTAAATATTAATATATTAATCTCAAGTCTAGCAAAATTACCAAAAGACAGATTATTCATTTTTTTTGTTTTCAAGAATAATGCATAATACGTCAATATATTATGCTTCCTTCAGGGGACATAAAATTCATGATAAAACATCACCAACCTTTATTAATATTTAATCATAAAAATAACTAATCTTATGATCTCAAAAATATTTTTAGATATAATTGTAAACCTAATTCATATCTAACAACATTGGAAAAAAATTTCTACATATTTTTATGTATATAAATAAATGGTATGTCAATCAATGAAATTTAATCTGGGAAGAGAAGTAAAACTATAACTACTAACCACTTTATATTAGTATTCATACGTGAAGTTTAAATTATACTATAGGAATTATCACCTTATAAATACATTTACTCTAATCCTTATAAGGAGACGTAGACCTTAAAGAACAGAGAAACTCCAATGAGTGTCGCGCCCTTTTTCTCCCGAAATCGGGTTTCGACATGTGACAACTCTTTTAAGGAAGTACTAAAAGAGGAGAGTCGTCAGCTAACGGATTAAGGTGCATTAAGGTACCTATTTGCATAAGCCTCTGGTTTGACTAGTTTGCATCACCAGAAATCAGGTAAGGAATCGAAATTACCTCGAAGAGAAGGTGTTAGGTACTCTTCGAGGTTCACAACTGTGGGTCCCGGCCGAACTTGGATTATATGAATTAGTCAGATAAACAAACACAGAGAAAAACAAGAAGTTTGGAAAATTTTATTATCAAAAGACTTTGAATAAATACTTGATTCAAAAGTAAATAGGAATAAGATGGGGGGTCCTAAGTTTTGTAGCCTAAATGATCACCCCGTGCAACATAAATAATACTTCATAACTCCCTCAAGATAGGGTATTACTCGTATTATTCAACGGGCACATACTATCATCTCCTGCTACTCGATTGCTATCTTTAAGTCATTACCTAAAGCGCACTAGTTGATTCTAAATCGTGCCTTATACGTGCACTACCCGTCCCATACCTATGGTCCAGGAGGCATTGGACCTCTACTTTTGATGGTTCTAGACTTGACTTAGGCTGCTCAGAAAATGCCAAAACTAAGTGACAATTCAAAACAAATAGGACTGCAATTAAATACAGTTAAGGGCTCAAGTTAGCCTCCGCAATTAGACAACAAATGCACGCAAACAGATTTCTACGTTAGTGATAACACAAAGGTTGGGAGATCCAAGAAATTAAAGAAAATAAATTGAAGAAATGTGGAGCAGTAAAGAAATGCAATGGAATTGAGAAACTAAGAAAAATAAACTAGATATGTGGAAGTTCAAGGAAAGATCCAAGAACCCCGAGATGATGTTAATCTAGATTTTGACAAGATCCTAATGGAAATACGTTGGTTATGAAACCAATTGCCTTCACTAGAGAAAAGCTAATCAAGAACTAGATTCGGATCTTGACTTCTAGTTTGAATAACTTACGACAACAACTAGTAAAAGAAACTAGTCGCCTTCGAAGAATATCAAAAGAAACCAAAGATATCACAAGAAAGAAAATTATCTTACTACCCTAAGCTATTAACTAGTTAGGATTGTAAGATAAATCTCAAAGTAAAGTTCACAAAGGTTCAAAAGAACTCACAATAATAATATTAATCTTCAATATTCTTCTCCGCAATGAAAGACAAACACCTCTTTATATAGTAATAAAGAACGAGCTAGTCAAGACTTCAATAAATGAGAATTATATTTCCTAGAAGCATAGAAGACTACCCATACTAAGACCAACGTAGTCAACATACACATAGACAAATGCAAGTCAACATAGATTAAAACAACTATTAAATATATATTTTAGAAACTATTTTTGGGCTTATTTGGGCTGCTGAAAATTTCTCTTTTTTGGGGCATATTTGGGCCTCATTCCATCTCCTCTTGGACTTTAATTTGGGCCTCCAAATAGTTGTAATACTTGGCCCAAAGATCCTCCTTGTGCTGGAGCTCTTCTTCTAGCATAAGACACTTTTTTAATTGCCAATTGAAGCCCATTAAGCTTGTCTTAAAATTTTTTTGTTTGAGACCTTGTCATAGGCCTTCTTGGAGCTTCCAGATCTTCATCCTTCTCCTTTAATGATGTTGATCTGCCATGGATGCTACCAGTTAGGCATTACGCTGTTTCAGAATTAAGGGAGATTGAAGTCGTTAAGCTCTATAGACATGGTTTCTATATGATCTGATTCAGATGTGCAGGTCCTTTCTAGACCGATGATTTCTAAATTACTAGTTTGTGAGTATCTGATGCTGCTAAGTCGGGGTTACGGATTACAAGTTAATAAAACCTATAGGCATGATCTCTAAGTGGTTTACACAGTAAGGGCCATTAAAAATTATTGGAAAGGCTCAAACTTACTCATGCTTTCTAATAGTGGCGTGGCTAAACAATAAACATCATCTGAAGAATCCAGTATCAGTATTTTAGAGCGAGCAGTAATATCCTATAGGCATGATTTCTAAAGATTGGAGATTTGAACCGATTTTTATACATTTAGCTCCTATAGGCAGGCTTTCTAGATGGACAGTATGATGCAATAGCGAATTAAATAGTTAAAATCCTATAAGCATGGTATCTAATGAACATGGTGCAGATTAAGGAGTAGTTATTAGCATTTATTTTATATAGGCATGCTATCTAGCAACACATAGCAGTAGACATGAGAATAGATAAAGCACTGATGCTTCGATAGTATACCAGTTATGTGAGTGTGTGATTTCCCTAATGACATGATCTCGAATAGTGCACAAAGAGACTTAAATGACACATATAACAGGCCGAATAACAAATAGATCACATAAATTCTATAGACATGCTTTCTACCCTTTTCATGCGAGTATTAGGATATACCCATTTCCCAATTTCACTAACACCCCAATCGTTACTACAGAATTATTACAGACCCAATAATGAATGTGATTACAAAAGTGGTACAAGTAATAACAGTAGGCCCAAGACAGGCCCAAAGAGATACTCAGCATTGCCAGGCCTTCAACCAAACTCTTTCTCCACCAATTAGCACACCCAGATTTCAACATGGACTACATCCATCAACATAGTCCAGAAACCATAGGAGAACTCAAACCAAACCAAACAACCATAGGTTGACCATATGATCCAGGAACCAATCACTCAAACAAATCAATTTGCACATTTAATAGACAGAAGGGGGACAAAACTGAGTTTAAAAGATAACTCAGGTATTAGTGGCAAAGAAAATGTCCAAGAACCTCAAGCCCTAGTGTGTCAGAGTTCACAAGGGTCTCAAATGGACCCCGAGCAGTGCTCACACTAGGAAGGTCAATAGAGAAAGACTTAGTAGCCTTGGCTTTCAGCCGGCCAAGAGTTATAGGTTCAGAATAGTGCAAGTAACCAATGAGAGTGAAAAAATAGTGATCAAATGGTAGAGTTTGGAGAGGTGTATCTGCATTTTAGAAACAGACATTGCAGAGGTGATTACACAATGAACATACCAGCAAAGAGGATAAACAAACTCAAAAAGACAGGTTGATATCACTTAGCATATTGGGGCAGAGAATATTTTGTAGGAAGCAGGGGGTTTATGACTTCTGGGGTTACAAAACTAATATACAAATGTGCATTATGCCAAACGAAATAAAATAGAGCACTAACTTTACAGGTTCAAAGCCTAAGGATCTAAATTATGCTGAAAACTAGAATTTAAGCAAACAACTCACATTAATAAGGCAAAACAATGTCGAACATTATAAGGAAACAAAAGTTAAGAATCTATTTCAAAAGACCCTAAACTAATTACTAAGGGATACAAAATTAGGCAAGCTAAAGACATACTGAGTGATAAAAATAATCATAGGAGCAAGTCATAGCTAGAGTGAAGGTCCTAACATAGTTTAGGGCACATTATAGATACCAGTCAATCACTATAGAGACCCAGGACAAAGCATGAAACAAACTGATGCCACATAGCCAATGTAAACATTCAAAGTACCAACACATTGGGCTAAACGAACTTAAAAGAGTCTAAACTATTCAAGTTAAGCATAAACATATCTCAGAGCTGGCAGTTTAGGTATTATCAAATGCTAAAGAGGTTCATATCACAAAACAAATTCGATACTAGCAAGGTTGCATATAGAGATATTCTAGAAACACATTAGGTTATGAAATTTCAGAAGTATGAATATGTAGATCATGAACACAAGAGAATGATCATTACAAAGGCTAAATGACTCACTAGTTACTTATTGACGAATAGACAAACATGAAAGAACAGACTCCACAACACTCTAGACGTCAACAAAGAGTAGTATGACCCAGGACCTTAGTGCGTCAAAGTTTCCAAGGGCTTCAAAGGAACCCATGGCAGTGCTCACACCAAGGAGAGTTGAAAAATAGAATTCCGGTGGCCTTGGATTTCAGCCGACCAAGAGCCAAAGTATAGTGAATGAGAAAATAACAAAGTGAAAGCCTTTAGTTTTAATGAAACTTAACGATTAAAGGTCTGTCCAAAAGGAAAATGGGCGAGGAATTTATATAGTGGTAAAATCAACACATAAGTAAGGAAATACAGTCAATAAAATATGAAAAAGGAAAGAAGAAAACACACAAATCAATTTAGAATCGGATTAGGAGAAGAAACCCGGTAAACCCTAATTTGATTAGGATCTGAAATTGGCTGGAGATCTTGGTGGATCTGAGCCTCATAGCCTTGCTATGAACGTATAAGGACGAAATATCGTCCAAATCTTGGAGAATAAGGCTAATTTCCTTTGGTTCAAAGACTGATACTTGCCAAAATTGGGCGAGTACTAAGTAACACCGTGTTTACATAAGTAATAATGGTAAAATCTGGAAAAGGTAATTAAATCAAGGTAAGAACCCATGGACGAGCTAGATTCAGAGAAGTCTTGGGGTGGCGACTAAGGTTTGTGAGCCGAGGGAGAAGGTTCTAGAGAATCTAGAGGCGGACAATTTAGAAAATGGGTTAGGGTTTAAGGTTGTAAGGTTATAAGGAGAGATGGGGAATTATTATGGGCCGTTGATCATTTGAGATCAACGGCCAAGATCGAAAAGGGAGTGGGACGGGTCGTTTAAAATGGGTTGCGACCCGGTTCATTAAAGGGTTGGCTGGTTTGGGCTGCTGAGAGTGGGAGATGATGTGGGCTTAGGTTTTGGGCCATCTTGGTCCGAAAATTAGCTTAAAAACTTGGCTAGCCTTTAAGAAATAAAGAAATTAAGAAAAATTGGTTAGTAAAATAGCTAAATAGGTATTGAAAATATTATTTAAGAAAATAAGTACTTTAAAACAATAGCTGAAGGGTGTAAACATGTAAAAAGTTATTTTAACTCTAAATAAAATAATAAATGCAGTTAATTGCTAATTGGAGGCTACTATTGCAAAAATGTGTAATTAGCATAAAAAATGCAAATGTAATTATAGAAAATAATGTAAAATACTATAAAACATACATGTGGGTATAATATAATAAATTTTGATGATTAAGTCATCACAAAATAACTTAATGGATAATTATTAGATATTTATATAATAAAAATGTAAAAGAAATTAATTTTGAGCTTTTAAAATTATGAAAAATTATAGAAAATGCTTGTATAGTTTTGTAAACTAAATAATGATGCAAATATGCTATTTTGAAAGTGTATTTATGTATTCTAAAAATATGAGGGAAAAATTGAGTATCACCAGTTGCCCCTCTTTACCCGGGAATGATGAAAGAGTTATATGACCGATTTTGACCAAATGGGGTGATTTGAAAAAATGCAGGTCGAATCCTGATTTCTTAGTTGCCTACATATGCCTGGTGTTACAGGAATCAGGCCGTGTGTAGTTCTGGATCCATAGGTGGACTTAGCCGATGGAGTCGTTATAAGAATGGTCATATGCTTCAGAAAGGGTTTTTTTGGGTAGGACAATATCGGATGAGTTATACAAAGTCGTGAATGTGAATCTGAAACGTTATGGATGTATCTCAAAACGAGTATATGAACGGTTATAAATTAAGAGTGGGTAACTGATGGTGGTTGGTTACGTTTGAAATAATTGCAGGATGTGAACATTAATCGGAGCGAAGATTGCTCCCGTTAAGAGAACGGTTACCTCTGCAAAAATTAAACACAATACATGCAAGTATATATGAGATTATTGTGAGAATTTAAACATGATGCAAATTCCCTTTGGACTATGAAAGTTATCTTTGGATGATGAGGATGATGTCCTTACACCATGATGTCCTGGGCCATGAATCGCATGATAAAGGATTTGCATGCCATGAAATGGTGTTCTCGGGCCATAAAAATGGTGCCTCTGAACCATGGCGCCTTTGAATAATGACGTGCAGTTTTGGGAGATCCTCAGACCATGGCATGGTGTCTTCTGGCTATGAGGATGATGCCTTCGGATTATGACGCCTTTGAACAAAATGGTGATGTTTCATCCCATGAGATGCAAAGATATGATTCTTGGTCATATGCGAAGCGAAACAAGACAGAGCTTAGTCTTGCGTAGGATTGGGGTAGTGCTTAGCCCCGGGAAAATAGAAAAAGTGCTAGGTTTCGAATAGCATAGCAGA
>ML327430.1:0-27582 GCA_005239505.1 Nicotiana paniculata
TAACACCAGGCTAGGGCTGGCGTTTGGACTCCAACGCCTGGCTAACGCCTGGCTAGGGCTGGCATTTGGGCCCTAACGCCTGGCTAACGCCAGGCATGGCCAGGCGTTTGGGCTCTGGTGCCCAGCTATCGCCCAGTGCACTCCTCCTCGCCTCTTGAGCGTATTTTCGATGTATTTGCATCCATTTAGCTCGGTTTCCATCTCCAATTCACCTACACATGAAATAGACTCTATTATGCANCAATTCAATTAGGATAAGCAGCAGATGATAATTATAACTCCAACTAAGAGTAAAAAATTATAGGATGAGCTAATAATAATTTCAATTAAAGATAAGATTATGGCGATGGAAGGGGTAAAATCTTCAGTTAGTCAAATAAGAGTCAAACAAATAATAAGTGTGAATACTAAAGCAATAGACTCTAATTAAAGCATGTATAGGTGAAACTGGAAAATAGGAACTCAAACGTATCAAGAACAACTTCATACCTAGTGAATATAAAGACCTAAGAATCCTAAAAGACCAACTTTCCACAAATAAATCCGAGCACCAACTCGTCACCTCGCGTACACGAACTACAATCAACATAGAAGACTCAAATCCTAAGAGGTAGTTCCCCCACACAACGTTAGGCAAGATACTTACCTCAAAGACGACAACCCGGTACTCTAAAATGAACTTCTCGGGAAAAAAAGACCTCCGAACGGCTCAAATCTAACCAAAACAACTTCAAAACATAAATAAAACACATAAGAAACTATTCCGGATCATAAAGCCTCAATCTTTATCAAATTCTAAAAATCGGTCCAAAAGTCGACCCCCAGACCCGCACCTCGGAACCCGACAAATCTTTAAAAAATCCGAATACCCATTCCAATATGAGTTCAACCATAAAAAAATTATCAAATTCCGATACCATTTCGTCCCTCAAATCATGATTTTTCATTTTTTAAATTTTCTTCAAAAACCTACTTTTTCCTCAACCCAAAACACAAATTAAATGATAAAAATGAAGATAAAATCATGGAATATATTTAATACTAGGTAAAGAACACTTACCCAATCGATTAGCTTGAAAACCCCCAAAAGTAGCTCCCAAATCCGGAGTCCAAAACTCAAAATATGAGGAAAAATAGCCAACCCTCGACTTAAATGAATCTGCCAGGACTTCCGCGCCTGTGACAAAGTTAGCCATTTCTGCGCAACCGCAGGTGCGCATGACCAACTGCACTTGCACTCTCCTTCGAGTCTGCCCCAAGGATCCGCTTTTGTGGTGCCGCGCATGCGTTCCAACTCTCCGCATCTGCGGAGACGGCCAAGACCAGCTCCTCCCGCACTTGCGCCTCTATCTTCGCACCTGCAACCACCACACCTGCACCCAACGTCCACAGGTGCGATTACACCAGAACTCAGACCTCTTAAAACCCATGGAAACTATCTGAAACTTGTCTGAAACACACCCGAGGCTTCGGCACCCCGTCCAAGCATACCAACAAGTTCCATACCCTAACACGGACCCGCTCGAAGTGTCAAATCACATCAAACCACGACGAAACTACGAATTGCACCATGAATCAGGCTTATGAACTTTCAAATCCTCCAACTCCAAAACTCGTGCCGAAACCTATCAATTCAACCGGAATGACGCCAAATTTTGCAGACAAGACCCAAATGACATCACGGAGTTGTTCCAACTCTCAAAATCGCATTCCGACCCTAATATCACAAAAGTCAAATTTCAGTCAAATCCCCACCGCTTAAGCTTCCAAAACTTGAATCCTTCTTCCAGTTTGGCTCCAAATCATCCGATAACTGAATTCTACCATGCACACAAGTCGATACACATAATATGAAGCTTCTCAAGACGTTATGCCGCTAAACGGAACTTAAATTCTCAAAACAACCGGACGGGTCGTTATATTCTCTCCCTCTTAAAGAAATTTTTGTCCTTGAACGTGCCAAGATTGGCCTCGAACTCATCAATTCATTGAATGCACACTTCCAACATACACCCGCGGGTGATCCAATGTCACCCCAATCTACATAAGCCTGACGACACCATCTCAACTGCAACTTAGTCTTTCTACCAACACCGATAAGCCTTATAGCCAAAATTCTCACCTTCCATTCATTTCCAAAAGACCTGATTCTAAATTTATATCCCGTATCAGTCTCAACCAGTTAGATCTACTCATTCCTACACCTACAAAGTACGATAACACAATATAACACACCACACATAGGCCCATAGTAACACTTCCGATCACAATAACTGCCCGAAATCAACCCAGCAGCGGCAATAAGCCTCACATCCGATAGAACTCTATTTCAAATCCCCATAACACTGACAATGATGCAAGAAACATGAAGACCTCGTAATTAGACACTCGAATCACCAAGCCACAACTAACACCACCGGGCACACACACCGCAAGTTAAACCCAAGAAGAACATAATGGAAATGACTGAATATGAAAAGAGAAACACATAAGGAAACTATCAAACAAGCCCGACATGCACAACTCTCTAACAGTACAATTCTACGAATCAACACAAGTAAAAATCAAAATATATGAACAAATCACAAGGATCTCATTCTGATATAACTTCCACCGTGGTACACAACCCGGTTCGAACACATCAAATCACATGAAATCCCGAGGGTCCCGCCCTCAACTCTGAATCATAAGTAGGATATACATCAAACCAACTTGAACCTTTCACTAGATAAATTCCATCAACAAAATTACAACATGTGCTGGCTCCCACACCGGTGGAGCATAAAAATCACAGCTCATAACCAAAAATACTCAGAAATCACATCAAGCCTACCGTAATGGACAATAGGAATTTACTACTAGTCTCGTAACCCTCAATAATGAATAAAAACGATGATAGGTACGACTACCACTCATAAAATCTCCCAACAGGGGCAAACACGAAACAGAGTGCCAGATCATGAAACACACCCATAAGTGGAGCAACAAATAGGGGAACTCACCCTAATAAGCAGAACCATAATGAAATACGAGTGGTGCACAACCGTAACAGATCAAAACATACTTGTATGATAACATCTGTCACAACGGCATCCGTCCTACTATATGAAAATCATCAACGGGTCGGGCCTCCCCCTCTTGGGCACCCCCTACTCACCTGAATACCCTGCTGTGACACACCTGCCCGGACTCTGGGATAGTCCCTCATTATGTGGCTGATATCTCCACACTCAAAGAAACCTCTCTGCTGGCGTGGTTGTAGAAATTACGCAGTACGAGTACTCTGAGACCCATTAGTACCTAAAATACCGTGTGAAGCCAGAAGTGCAAACTGAACTGGCTGACCCACAAAACCTCTACCATGTCATACCCTGCCTCCAAAATAAGGACCAGTAGATCCCCTGATCTATGATTCCTCCTCGCCTCTTTGTACTCTCTCTCCTGATCTCGTCAGTCCTCTCGCTCTCGGTCCCACATGCCCTCTAACGACGAGCGATACCTACCACCTGCTGAAACGAAATATTTGACTCCAACTCCCGAGCCATCCTGAACCGAATATCATGCATAAGCCCTTCAATGAATCTACGGACTCTCCCTCTAACTGTAGCGACCAAGGCAGGTGCATGACTGGCCAAATCACTGAATCTGATGGCATACTCTAATACTAACATAGTGCCCTGGCACAACTACTCAAACTCCGCGTGCCATGAATCCCGAAGGGACTGGGGTGCAAACTCTCTCAAGAACATCTCTGAAAACCGATTCCATATAAGTGAAGCTGACTCGGCCGGGCTACCCAACTTATATGTCCGCCATCACTGATAAGGTGCTCCTCTGAGCTAAAATGTAGTAAAAGAAACCCCATTAGACTCAACAATACCCATAGTGCGGAGGATGCTATGGTACTCATCCAGAAAACCCTGTGCACTCTCTGAAGCCAAACTACTGAATGTAGGAGGGTTATATCTCTTAAACCTAGCAAATCTAAGTTGCTCTCCCTCAGATGTTGCTGCCCTGACCATGGGCTAAACAGGGACCACAGGTTGTGTCGCATTGATACGTGGAACCTGACCACCATGAACTCGCTGCTCTGGAGAGTGGGCGGCGGGAGTCTGGGCTCTTCCCCCGGCCTGTGAAGTGGCTAGTGCAACTGGAATCAACCCCGCCTGAGCCAATGTACCAAACATGCTCAGGAACTGTGCTAAAGTATCATGAAGTCCGGGGGTAACAGCAGGTGCCTCCGGTACCTACCCCCCCAACTGAAACTATTGGCGGCTCCTCAACTGTTGCTCTAGTAGGTGCTCTAGCTGCAGAATGTACCCCTCGTCGGCCTCTGCCTATGCCCCTAGCGACATCTTCTCCGGGGGTAACGTCATCAGGAACTGCAGGTCGTGTCCTCACCATCTATGAGAGAATGGGACGGTAAAAGTTCAAACTTCGAGATCAATGAAATCGCACGATAGGAGTGAAAGAAGTGAAATTGTCCTAATAATTTCGTAGCCTCTCGAAGTTAAGCACAGACGTCTCCGTGCCGATCCGCAAGACTCTACTAAACTCGCTTATGACTCGTAGCACCTATGAACCTAGAGCTCTGATACCAACTTGTCACGACCCAATTTTCCCTCTGTTGGGTATCGTGACGACAACTAGTCTTAAGGACTAGGTAAGCCTAACATTACTGAATGTCAACCATAATATCAATACGTTTGAATGCTTTCTTGAATGAAGTCTATATACATTACACATTTTACCCAAAACCCGGTAGTACAAGTCATAAGATCTACAAAATTTACTACAGCTTCTAAATACAACTGCTTGAAGATAAGTAAAATAGTGTGAATACAAAATGGGAAGGTGACTCCGAAGCTTGTGAACGCGGTGGCAGGTTTACCTTGAGTCTCCTCAGTAAAACTCCGCACAGCTATTAATGATCAAAACCTGGATCTGTACAAAAAAAATACAGGAGTGTAGAATGAGCACACCACAGTGGTGCCCAGTAAGTATCAAGACTAACCTCGGTGAAGTAGTGACGAGGACTAGTCAACATACCCATTGGTCTAGTAAACTGAACAAGTGTAAGTACAGGAATAAAAAAACATGATATCTATCTAAGGACTACCCGATATGGCTAACAATAAGGCAGATGCAATAAGGAAGGAAAAATAGCAAGTAACAGCGGAACACCATAACAGGGATACAAAAGAGTGAACGGAAACACAACCCAAATCTGAAAACACAATACAGTAAAGACAAGTAATAAATCAGCAACTACGACAGTTTTCACATCGGCTCTTAGCCAACAAACTCAAATAATTAGTCAAAACCTTCAAGTATAAATCTTTCACCCATAAGTTTTTTTCCTTAAAATAGAAGTCTTTTAATATAATCCTTTCCAAATAAGGATTTCCCTTTTTTTTTTGAAATAAACTTCCTTCAAATAAATATTCTTCAAACATAGTTCTTTTCAAGTTAAATGCTTTTCGAATATACTTTTCAAATAAATATCCTTTGAATATAAGTCACCCTGTGACATCTCATCTCATAATTATACAATACGGGCCTCAATACCTGAACCCTAATACTTGGCATCTTGTGCCCTCATCACACCTCATAACCGCACTGATGACTCACGTGCCAAATAGTCATTCCCACATGGAAGGCAAGTAAACAAGGGTGTGTGTCTATACTCGAAAATATCAAGAAACCTCTTATCTGATAAGGGTGTTTGGCTGCGTGTATGCTTATACAAGTGCCCTAATATAGTTCGTACCAATTAGTAAGTACAAGGAAAATAACGGACAACTCAAGAAATGTTTAAAAGAATGTAAGCGTAGAAGATTAGCAGCTCAGAACACAGACATAACAACAGGGGATCTCCCAGGATACCGTCCCCTAGTCCCAAACATAAATGTTCAGTGCAGGGGGATCTCTCGGACTACATCCCTAGTTCCAAAGTAAATATGCAGTACATGGGGGAATCTCCCGGAATACGTCCGTAGTCCCAAAGTAAATATGCAGCGCAACCAACAGAGATAACAGTTACAGCACGACAGAAACCTCATGCATCACAACAACAAGTAAAACAACAACAATGATAATAATACAAAGTACGACAAGCAAATTAACTCAAGAACTTTACATCACAAAGAAACAGTAGAACTCATTCACAAGGAATAACCACAGTAAAGAATGATAGGCGTAAGGAGAACAAATCAACAAGGGAAAGCTAAAATATAGCGACGATTCCACAATATTCAAGTCAACATTAAGGAAGCCAACACAAGTCAAATAGTTCCAAATAAAGTCAAGTCAACCAAGCTATAGGTTATCTAAACTCCTTTTTAGGTTGAGCAATTATGAAGGATATTCAAAAATTCAATTAGGATAAGCAACAGAAGATAATTATAACTCCAATTAAGACTAAACAATTATAGGATGAACTAATAATATAATTCCAATTAAAGATAAGTAGTTATGAAAAGATAGCATGGCGATGGAAGGGGTAAAATCTTCAGTTAGTCAGATAAGAGTCAAACAAACAATAAGTTTGAATCCTAAAGCAATAGACTCTAATTAAAACATGTAGAGGTGAAACTCGCAAATAGGAACTCAAAAGTATCAAGAACAACTTCATACCCAGTCAATATCCCTAAGAATCCTAAAAGGAACTCTTTCCACAAATAAATCTGAGCACCAACTCGTCACCTCGCGTACACGGACTACAAACAACATAGAAGACTCAAATCCTAAGGGGTAGTTCCCTCACACAAGGTTAGGAAAGATACTTACCTCAAAGACGACAACCTGGTACTCTAAAATGAACCTTGGGAAAAAAAGACCTCCGGACTGCTCAAATCTAACCAAAACAACTTCAAAACATAAATAAAACACATAAGAAACTATTCCGGATCATAAAGCCTCAATCTTTATTAAATTCTAAAAATCGGTCCAAAAGCTGACCCCTGGGCCCGCACCTCGGAACCCGGCAAATCTTACAAAAATCTGAATACTCATTCCAATATGAGTTCAACCATACAAAAATTATCAAATTTTGATACCATTTCGTCCCTAAATCATGATTTTTATTTTTGAAATTTTCTTCAAAAAACAACTTTTTCCTCAACCCAAAACACAAACTAAATGATAAAATCGAAGATAAAATCATGTAATATATTCAATACTAGGTAAAGAACACTTACCCAATCGATTAGCTTGAAAACCCCCAAAAGTAGCTCCCAAATCCGGGGTCCAAAATTCAAAATATGAAGAAAAATAGCCAACCCTCGACTTAAATGAATCTGCTAGGCCTTCCACTCATGCGACAAAATTAGCCGCTTCTGTGCGACCGCAGGTGCGCATGACCAACCGCACCTGCGCTACTCTTCGCTTCTGCGCCCAAGGATCCGCTTATGCGGTGCCGCGCATGTGTTCCAACTCTCTACATCTGCGGAGACTACCAAGACTAGCTCCTCCCGCACCTGCGCCTCCATCTTCGCACCAGCGACTATCGCACCTGCGCCCAACGTCCACAGGTGCGATTACACCAGAACTCAGACCTCTTAAAACCCATCGAAACCATCTAAAACTCGTCCAAAACACGCCCGGGGCCCTCGGGACCCCGTCCAAGCATACCAACAAGTTCCATACCCTAACACGGACCCGTTCGAAGTCTCAAATCACATCAAACCACGACGAAACTACGAATTGCACCATGAATCGAGCTTATGAACTTTCAAATCCTCCAACTCCAAAACTCGTGTCGAAACTTATCAATTCAACCCAGAATGACGCATACAAGACCCAAATGACATCAAGGAGCTGTTCCAACTCTCAGAATCGCATTCCGGCCCCGATATCACAAAAGTCAAATTTCGGTCAAATTCCCATCGCTTAAGCTTCCAAAACTTGAATCCTTCTTCCAATTTGGCTCTGAATCATCCGGTAACTGAATTCAACCATGCACGCAAGTCGATACACATAATATGAATTTTCTCAAGATCTTATGCCGCTGAACGGAACTTAAATGCTCAAAATGACTGGTCGGGTCGTTACAATATAGGGTCTACACTTTTTTATTTTAAAAAACTTTTGCACCACCAAACTTAAAATAAATTACTATAAAATAACGATTAAAAGTCAGTTGGATAATAAGCCGTGATGTATTTTTCTCATTGTTTAAATTGAATGATATATAATTTTATTCTTTTAGTATTTTTAGTTGTGTTAATGTATTACCCTTTCTGCTATACTAATCATATTTTGAATAATAAAATATATTAGTTGTATTCCCAAATAGTTGATGAATATGTATTTTTTTGGTTCCTTGAAATAATAATTATGATTTTTAATTATTAAGAATTTATAACAAGAAAATTTTTATTTTGTTCTAGTTTAATGACATAATATTAAAAAGTAATCTCTCGATCACTCTAAATACTAATCAAATTGACTTTATATTGATATATTACAGTTTTTTCTAGTTTCATTTGATATGATTGAGATACAATTTAGGGTATAATACAATTTTCATCATAATAGTTATTTGTTGAGATTTTTTAAAAGTAATGAATTGTATATTTATGTATTTTAAATTTTATATAATGTTGAATTCTTATTGAATAGAGGAAGTACCCAACTAACTTCGGTCATAGAGGGAGAAGTATAATCCTATGTGACGATACTTCTCATAATTCCTAATATATAATAATTTTTAAAAAGAAAACAATTCCACACATTAATTGTCTTAATTTTTACTTCAGATATTCTCAAATCATATTTTAGAGAGGGGATACTTATTATACAATTTGAACAAATTTTAATCTTCTATAATAAAAAAGGGGGGCTTGAAACTATATTTTATTTTTAAATATTTTTTCTTACTTTATAAAGTATTCCAATTGAAATTGCAATTTAAAGGGAACTTTGTATAAAATGATATCAATTGATAATAATATAAGAACATTTGAATATAAATCCACATAAATTATCACTAAATTTTTTTTAATAAAATCTTCTTTACATGAAATAGTTAATAAATGAAATAATATTTTTTAAGGAGATAATAGAATTGTCATATATAAATGTATGTTACCATAGTATTTTTAATCAGGTGAACATTTGAATTATAAAATTACCAAAAGATAATATTTTAGTTAAAAGCATTATTGTAAAAATAATAACAACCATCAAGTAATGCATTTAATAAAGATAGTGAAGGTTGAATGGAAAGAGGTCCACCTAAAGAATTTAATAGCTTATGACACGTTAGTTTTGCTTTTTCAACCCACAACCAAACTTTTGAGCCTAGTATACAAGTAAACAATGCACTAATATATTTGGAATGACCATTATGCCCTTGGTCGACCTCCTCTTCTCTCTTCTATATAATAGAATATAATTTACACGCTGCATCTGAAAGTTATGAGTTCAATTAGACCGTAGATATAACACTACATCCGCCCCTGATTATCACCACGCTCCTGGTTGTTTTCACCAAGTTATCAAAGAACCACGTGTTATTTTTGCCAAGGCATTAAATCAACTTACAATCATGGGCAATAAGAAATAGAATTTCGAATTATCAACATAAAGAGCGCCCACAAAAAATAAATACTCCTTCTATTTTAACAAGATTGGCATAGTTCGGAGTATGAGGGTCAAAATACTTAACTTTGACTGTGAATTTGGGCATATATTCTTCAAGTTTTGAAAATAAAATTTATATTTTCAGAAACTACATAAAAAGTATTATAAGTCATAATAATTCATAATTCAAAATATTTATAAAATATTTAAGAAAAATGTGGTCAAAGAACAACCTCGTGCCAATCTTTTTGAAACAGATTGATTGCAGAACTATGATATTACTCGCCCAGCGACTGGGTTTTGGTATGCCAAAAGCAGTAGAAACGACTTCAGATTTCCTAAAGCATGCCAAAAGTTGGGCAAGAAATCAAGAACTCGTACAATTTGATACATTTTGTTTGATTCATTGATTGGCGGATACTAGCTGCCTACGTTGCGGTATTAGTGAGGTGATCGATACATTGACAAAACTAAGTCAGAAAAACATCGTAAATAATTTGCAAGCTCATGTGTTTGTTTTATTGATTTCATATGACAATACAAACTCTTTCCTGACCTTGCTATGTGATAGAACAGAGGAGTGAGGACATTAGCATAAAGAGCACCGCGGAAAAAGAAGGAAAAAAAAAAGATAGAAGGTACAAAGTAAATTTATTGATTTTAGAACTATGATATTATTCGCCCAGTGACTGGGAACTGGTATGCACGGACCGCATCAAACTCAGTTTGCTGCAAAGAAATAGAATTCAAGTCAGTAGACAGTAGTTGAAATGTAATAATGCATTAATAAAATTGGTGAATATACTTATTATACTTACCAGCACAAGAGAGGGGAGGAAGGTTGCACTGAGAGGGAAGGCGGGCGGAAATGCGCATAGTGTTACACATGCAGTCATTATCAATTGATCGAAGTGCAGCACAACACTCAGCGCTTGCATTAGGTGCCCCTGGTACCACGAAAGGCGCGCACACGTTCAGGTTCCCAAGTGATGCCGAGCATGTCTGCCCCTGCTGACATTCAATTACTCGGGTTTGAAGCACAACAACCAGCAGCGACAACATCATTAGTGAAACAACTGACTTCATGGCAGCCATGGTCTAATAGTTCTTACTCAAAATGTTTTATTGCAAGAAAATTAAAGTAGCTGACTTGCTTTTTCTTGTCCCAAGAGGAGATGTATTGGCTTCTATTTATAGTTGACGATCACAGAGCTAAACTTGTTTGGAAGATGAGACCCTTTGCGTGAATTGAAGATATTGGCAAGTCAGTTTTCTTGTGTGTTTGCCTTTGCCCGCACATCGTAGTTGGATCATGATATATTACACCCTTCATTTCAACTTGTTTGGCACTGTTATATACGGGGAGATAAATTAAATACTTTTTCTTTTAACTTTGTTATAGTAGTATTATATATATCTATGTAGTAGTAGTAGTAGTTAATTCATAAATTTATTTCTATACAATATGTACATCAAGGCTGATATTTTGCCCTTTTTCAGCAGTTATTGACCTTCTCATAATCTTTTATGAGTAAGTTGATATAGTTAAAAAGGAGAAAAAAGATAAAATTAGGAAAAGCAGACACAAATGAAAAGAATTGAAAAATCAAATAAGAGTTCGATAGGTACTTTTTAAGCTAAACAAATCTATTAGTCATATTCAAGGGACAAAATAGAATTGGTTTACAAACTCTTAAAAGCTTAGACAGACTAGCCTATCAAAATTTAAACAATAAGAGATAAAATTGGGATTGAGAAATTAGATCATCCTTGGGTTGGCGGATGTGTTATTGGAATCTTGAGTAGGTGGAGCAGTCCAATAAGACTTGACTGCAAAGAGAAGCTTCTCTCTCTCCATTGGCCCATCTTCATGATCCACAATTAGAGTATCCCATTTCAGCCCATCTGCTATCTTCTTTACTTCCACCAATATATCTACGTCTTCTCGAATTATTACACTTCCTTCTGGCCTTAATATCCTATCCATTTCTAGTAATATGTCCTCCATTTCACATCTACATATCATATGAAAACCACACACTCAGAATTCACATTCACATTGCCGCCTTTGTATGGGAAATAAGATATACAACTTAGTTACCTGTCTTTGTACATGGTAAATATTGAATCAGCATGAATAAGATCGTATGTTCTTGGGTAAGTTGACATGGCCTCACACCTACAATAAAAAATTTATTTTAAATATAAATATACCAAAGCCTGGTATATATCCTGATATTATTAACAGGTATCAGAGGCAGAACTAGAATTTTTATAACATGGGTGCATCGTTAAAGAAGGAGAGAAAAAAAAAAGTACTAATTGGGAATTGATCCTGCTACTCTAGATAAATAACTCAACATTCAACCAAGTGCTCAATTTAGGCTCTTTGAAGCATGAGTGTCAGCATATAATATTAGATTAATGTTAGAAAACATGTACATAAAATATAATATCTAGTTTGACGGAGAGACCCTGGGTTCACGTGCCCCATAATTAGGCTTATATCTGCCCCTGACAGGTACATACAGTGGCGAAGCAGGAATTTCCCCAAAGAGTGTTCAAACTTGAAAGAAGTAAAAACAAAATCCCCGACAAAGAATGTTTAATATATGTCATATACCTCTAAAACTTAATATTTTAGTTATATACGCAATGTAATTTTCTGATGATTGATCACCCTTACTAAAGTGTAGCTTTGTCCCTGGGAACATATTCGATAAGTCTTTAGTGTACTCTAAAGAATTCCCATAAAATACTCACAACCTTATCCCGCTCGTTCAACTACAAGTACCTAAAGAACACAGATGCTAGAGGTTTTTTTTGGGGTTGGGGGGGGGGGGGGGGGGGGGTTCGTCCTTAGCCCAATACTTAATAAACCTTTTCTGCTCGATATCACGAAAATAATCATATGAGAAATCGTTTGATTGTAATGAAGGACCTAGGAATAGCTTACCAGCTTTGATATGTTCCAACCAATCCTCGTTCATAAATGACACCAAGTGTGTTGACCTCAGCCTCAACAGGAACAACATTCATTACCCAAACAGGGTCATCAACCCAACTAGCAGCAAAACCACCTAAGTAAGCATTCATATCTAAAAGATTTCTGTATCTCCCTGGTTGGTTGAGCTTGTTATCTACGCTCTTGTAATATGAAACTCTTTTTTGCCATAGCTGTGAATCCTTCTCAAAAGATTCAGCCGTAACTCCATTAACAGTTCCACTACTAATCCTTGCTGGTATTGCGTGTAATCTTTTAGGCCATTTTTCTAATTGTCCACCTGCCACCTCTTCTTCACTTGAAACTTCAGGCAACGGAGTTACGCAAGTCGAAAGCTCCGTATTCCTGCAAATGATGAATTTAACACGAAACAAGATTAATGCTAACAGAAGTCCGTGTATAACCTGACACTCCCTTTGTTCCATTTTATATGTCTCTTTTTCCTTTTGAATCTATTTCAGAACATGTTCTACCAAAAGTTTTCTTTTTTTTCTTAACATCGTGCATGGTCAAAAACCGCCATGTAAAATAAAACAGAACGAATAGTAGCTAAGATATTAAAACTTGAAAAGCACAAACCAGGCTTTATCAGGATCTTGGGCAGGACACATTAACTTCTTCTTTTGTTCTTTGCATTGGAAATGATTGTATGGCTTCTGCCATATTGCAATGTCATCCTTTTCGACAAACTTTTTCCAACAAAGTTTCTTAGCTACCTCCTCAATTCTGGTTTGTTCCCCATTTAGATCATCTCTGGTTCTTTCCCAACCTTTCCAATATTTCCTCCAACGGATTGGTGGGCCAGAGAGTATCCAATATCCACCAGGTCTCAGCACTCTATCAACTTCCATTAAGTATTCACCATCTGATCACCATGCAAATAAAGTTAGTTTAATATGTAAAACAAAACTTATATTCATGTGAAAGAATTATTGAATTGTGTGACCATAATAACACATTTTTATTTACTTAATCATTTATACATACCATACTGGTCCCAGGGAATAAGGCAACGAGAGCAATGAGCCATGTCAAAAGCTCTAGATGGATAGGGAAGTCTCTTGGATGCGAGCACTCCAATTAAAGCAGGAACGCCTCGCTCAAGAGCAAATTGAACCTGCGCTTCATGTGTATCCCTAGGTGCAAATGACATTGCTAGTATATCTCGCGACAAAAGATAAGCTCCCCAGCTCGCCACCTGCATATACATTATATTGCCACAACTTCTTTAGATAAAACGTCCGATCCTACAAATCGTCTAGCGAATTGAGAAAATTTGTAAATTACCCCACAACCGGTATCAATAGCAGTCCTAATGGAACCATCTTTAAGATTGATCAACTTGTCAATGTCGTCAACATATGCATCAGCACCATTTGGAAACATAGTCCCTCCACCGGGGAATCTAAACTTGTCTCCTTCTTTTCGGATCCAATTCTGAACGGCCTTCTCCACCGTCAATTCCTTGTGGGGCACATTGGCGTACCACGCCAAATCCCTGCTCTTAGGCCACTTGAACGGCTTCTTGTAACCATAAGGCGCAGGGATACGGCATTTCAACAATTGACTCTTGTCAGGGCAATGCCTCTCCCTATAAATCAATCTGTCTCTCTTGAACTTCAACGATCTTTGAGGATCTTCGCAAGGAGTATACTCGCTATACTTAATGTCACATGCCGGGTAAACTTTGACACTATCATCAGGCGCAACGCTTTCACCTTCTTCGTCACCTTGGTTGGCGCTGAAGTCTAGTTGTGACGATGTAGAAGAAGAAGAAGAAGACGATGATATCTTGGAATTATTGGATGCGGCAGCAGTGGATGTTATTTTCAAGGGGATGCAGGGGATGGTAGCTGCAACATTGGAAACAGGAGAGGTGGAAATGGAACCTCGGCCAAAGAGATAAGTAATAGAGCAGAGGAACGTAATGGCTATAGCCAATGTATAAACATTAATTCTTATAGAGTAAGGAGAAGAAGGAAAGTTGGCTGCATTGGGCTTGTAAGTTGGGCTATAATATGGTGGTGTTCTAGGACCTGCCATGGCACAACAAAATTAGTCCTCTAATTACAACTCAATTAATGACTCAAAAGTTGCAATATATCTATGTTTTACAAAATGAAATAGCTAGCTAAAGATATCCAGCTGAATTGATTCTATAATAGGGTGGTGTTGCAGTTGGAACGGCATTGACAGTAAGGTGTTAGGATATACATGAAAGAGAATAAAGGCCAACAGAAAGATCAAGGAGAAACGTAGAGGGGGATCCAACAAGTAAATTAAGTCAGTGGGTGCGAGTATTCGTGCACCCACTACACTTTTGTCGCAATTGTTGGAAACTAAGTAAAATGTACCGTATTTTTCTATTATATATATAGTTCGAGAGTGTCTGTAACAGCTGCTAAAGGTTAGATCTACCAAGAGAATAAGAATGAGGAGAGAGTGTTTTATGGAGTCTGAAAAATAGGAAAATAGAGTTTACCAATTGAATTGTGCATAACTACTCTGTCAGCTGCCATTCCTTGTGTTATATTGGATAGGAAATAATCTCAGCCATGGAATGGAGGATTAAATGCTCACCGTGATTTACTTCAGCTAACTGTTTCAGTTAAATTTTTTACGTATTTATTACAAATGTTCGTGGATTAATTAAGAGGCTATAATTAAGGTTGTTTGCCCATTTCTTATCTAACTACCTAGCTAACTTTTTTCAAGCCACTACAGTTGGAGGCGGCGGACCAGTTCGCCATGTAGAAGGTAAGAACTAAGAAGACTAGTACACCCTCTTATGTGGCACTATTACATAACGGAGTCTATTTTTCTTTGAGCACAATGTTCATAAATATGTTTCAATATTTTGAGTTATTAATTATTGTGACCGCTATAGTTTACGTAATAGGCAACATGCAACTTTTTAAATTTGAAAACAACTTAATTTAAACTTCTCATTTAACATTTATGTTAAATGAGAAGTTTATAACCATAAAAATATTATAGCAATGTTTACGACAACCTTAAACTATATGAACTAAGCAGTGAATCAACTTCCACAAAGCTAGCCAAATATTACATGTTATGTATGTATACGGGCGGAATCGGAGAGCCCGATTCCGAGGTCTGAATTATACCCTGACTTCGAGTTTGGGCCACTCGAAGTAAAGATCAAGCCCGATTTAAGAATACACGCCTCTAAATCAAAGATCCGGCATGGCCTACCTCGAAGGCAGTACAGTTTCGATGGCACTCAAGAAAGAGCGGGAATCTCTCAAGGGCACGTGGATCAGGGCGTAAATTGTGGGACAAGATTTGTACGAGCTAGTACAAGTCCATACTAGGTTGTTATACAGTTCTACCAATAGAATTCTTTGTCATAATTAGAAATGTACCATATTAGGATTTTCCCTTCCTATATAAAGGGGACCCCAATCATTTGTAAAGAAACATCATTCACCGCAATAGAACATTTTATCCTGATTTTCTCGTTTACTGTGCTCATAAATTGTTCTTCAGCTTTATTGTTCTTAATTTATTGATCATATTTTATTGCTCTTAAATCACCTCGAGACCCCCGAGACTATCGAGCTCGAGGTTCCTATTCCTTTGACAACACCGGTTTGGTTCATCATTTCTTCTCATTTACACTTAATATTACTTGTTTATTCACTACCATTGGAATAGATCACGTATCTTTAAAACCACAAATCAAATTTAATTATTAATTGCATTTTTCGGGGTAAACAGTTTGGCGCCCGTGGGGCTAAAGATAATAGTGGTTATTTCAGTGTTAGTTTTTTGATGACACACGTTATTCTTCACACTTTTTCTTGTCAAAGATTCTTTGATTTCAGGCTAAAATATGTCGAACTCAGCAAATGCACCAGTACATGGTAACGACGGCCTCAGATTCCATGGAGAAAATAATGCAACAGCTTCTAGCCGGTGTGTCACCGCTCAACCCCGGGGTAGCACCTGTTCCCAATCCAGTCGATGTTGGCTCACACATTGCTATAAACACCGATTTGGGTACGGACGTCGGAGGAAGCGTGTGTGGAGAAGCTCAACACAGTTGCCAAAGAACACAGGGTCGAGGAGACGGAGAAGTTAGTCTCCAAGTGATTTTCGAGATGTTACAAGCACAACAGATAGCCATGCTCAGTTGCAAAGCCCGCAAAGGACCC
This sequence comes from Nicotiana paniculata, assembly GCA_005239505.1. Lineage (NCBI taxonomy): Eukaryota > Viridiplantae > Streptophyta > Magnoliopsida > Solanales > Solanaceae > Nicotiana > Nicotiana paniculata. Next base: position 16,768 of record ML327430.1, read on the forward strand.
CGACTGTGGTAGGACCAAAAACTACTCATCGTGTTGAACCAGTCCCGAAAAGGTCGAGCAACAACGGACATGAGCTGACCCCACAATCATGAGAATGTTCGAATAAATCACAAAAAGGATCGAGGACAATGATAAAAAAGTGGAGGTGTACAACTCGAGGGTCGACCAAATACCAGGAGCACCTTCGGTTTTGAAAGGACTAGATTCAAAGAAGTTTGTACAAAAACCTTTCCCCCTGAGTGCGGCCCCGAAGCCTATTCCGAAGAAATTTCGCATGCCCGATATCCCAAATACAACGAAACAACTGATCCCTAATTAGCACATTACCACTACACTTGTGGTATAAAGGGAAATGATTTGGAGGATGACGAGATCGAGTCTGTTTTGCTAAAAAAGTTTGGGGAAACTCTATCCAAAGGGGCCATGATTTGGTACCATAACCTGCCCCTGAACTCCATTGATTCGTTTACCATGTTGGCGGATTCGTTTGTAAAGGCACATGCTGGTGCCATAAAGGTTGCAACAAGAAAGTCAGATGTATTCAAGATTAAACAAAGGGACAACGAGATGCTAAGGGAATTTGTATCTCGATTCCAGTTGGAACGAATGGAGTTACCACCAGTCTCCGATAAGCCTTCACTCAGGGGATAAATGAATGAAGTTCGATAGCTTTGAGGCAGCTGAAGCATAACTTGATCGAGTATCCCACCGTAACCTGGGCGGATGTGCACAACAGGTACCAGTCAAAAATTAGGGTCGAGGACGACCAGTTGGGAGCCCCCCGGGCTCAGTTTATCCAAGCAGGCTTCTAGCAAAGGACTCGAGAGATGCAGACAGGGAGCCAAGGCCTAACAAGGAATGATATTAGCCATACATCAAAGACAGAAGGAACACTTCGAGGCGCAACATACCTCGAAATGATCGAAGAGAAAATCAAGGTCAGAATTCCCGGGGACTCATGAGTAAGACCGAGTTCGAATTGGCACTGGGGACCGGTGGAGGCACCCCGATTATCAGAATACAACTTCAGCATCGATGCCTCAGGCATCGTTTCAGTCATTGGCAAAATTAGAGACACCAGATGGCCCAACCCCATACAGACCAATACTTCTTAGAGGAACCCTAACTTAATGTGCAAGTATCATGGTACTCATGGTCATAGGACCGAGGACTGCAGCCAGCTTAGAGAGGAGATAGCATGATTGTTCAACGAAGGGCACCTTTGAGAATTTCTCAGCGACTGGGCCAAGAACCATTTCCGAGAAAGAGATGTAAGCAGAAAAAATGAATCGGAAGAGCCCCAACATGTCATTCACATGATCATCGGCGGAGTCGACGTCCCACAGGGGCCCATATTCAAACGTACCAAAGTATCTATCACAAGGGATAAACGGACTCGGGACTACATGCCCGAGGACACTCTCACATTCAGCGAGGAAGATATGGAGGCCTTATCTCAGCCTCACAACGATGCAATGGTAATTTCTATCCTTTTAAATAAAGTTCAAGTTAAACGTGTTCTCGTGGATCCAGGTAGCTCAGCAAATATAATCAGATCAAGGGTCGTGGAGCAGCTCGGGCTGCTCGACAAAATCATACCCGCCTCTCGAGTCTTGAATGGATTTAACATAGCGAGTGAAACAACGAAGGGAGAAATCATCCTCCCCGTAAACGTGGTCGGAACCATACAAGACACTAAATTCCATGTCATCGAAGGTGACATGAGGTATAATGCTCTACTTGGAAGGCCATGGATCCATAGCATGAGGGCAGTGGCATCAACCCTTCATCAAATGATGAAGTTCTCAACAAAGGATGGCGTGAAAACAGTATATGGAGAGAAGCATGCAACCAAAGAGATGTTCGCAGTGCACGACTTGGCACTAGTATCGACACCATCCAGATCAAAAAAGTCGAAGGACAAACAGGTAGCCAAATAGCAAATGTATCCCATGCCCTCGGCTGAGCTCGAGGAACAGGTGATCGAGGACGAAGAAGATTTCCTTAACCCTCGAGCCTTCGTCGCCCCCGAGGAGTCAGATGTGACGAAGTCCACTATCGAGGAGCTCAAGCAGGTGGTATTGGTCAAGCACCTGGTAGAAAAAAAGGTATACCTGGGAACGAGATTAAAACCCGAACTCAGGGAAAAACTTATTCAATTCCTTATTGATAACTTTGATTGCTTTGCTTGGTCCCACTTAGATATGACAAGGATCCTACCGGAAATAACCACCCATTGACTAAGTGTCGATCCCAGATTTAAACCGATGAAGCAAAAGAGGAGACCTCAGTCCGAGGTAAAACATGCCTTCATCAAATACGAGGTAACCAAACTTCTCAAAGTAGGATCCATTAGGGAAGTAAAATATCCCGAATGGTTAGCTAACATAGTGGTAGTCCCTAAAAAGGGAAATAAACTTAGAATGTGTGTAGACTACAAAGATTTGAACAAAGCATTCCCTAAAAATTCCTTCCACTTCCTAACATCGACCGTCTGATCGATGCTACGGCTGGCCACGAGATCCTTACTTTTCTCGATGCCTACTCCGGGTACAATCAAATTCAAATGAACCCGGAGGACCAGGAAAAGACTTCATTTATCACGGAGTATGGTACATATTGCTATAATGTAATGCCCTTCGGGCTAAAAAATGCAGGAGCTACATATCAACGCTTAGTTAATAAAATGTTCGAACACCAAATAGGTAAATCTATGGAAGTTTATATTGATGACATGTTAGTTAAGTCCTTGCACATAGAGGACCATTTGACCCATTTGCAAGCAACGTTTATCTTAAGAAAGTACAACATGAAACTCAACCCCGAGAAGTGCGCTTTTGGAGTCGGCTCGGGCAAGTTCTTAGGCTTCATGGTGTCAAATAGAGGGATCGAGATCAACCCCGATAAAATCAAAGCCATCGAAGAAATCAACGTCGTAAACAATGTGAAAGTCGTGCAACGGCTAACTGGAAGGATAGCTGCCCTAGGCCGTTTTATCTTAAGGTCTTCAGATCGGAGCCATCATTTCTTCTCCCTACTCAAGAAGAAAAACAACTTTGCATGGACTCCAGAGTGTCAACAAGACTTGGAAGAATTAAAACGGTATCTCTCGAGCCCACCTTTGCTTCATACTCTGAAGGAGGATGAAACACTATATTCTTATTTAGCTGTGTCCGAGGTAGCGGTAAGTGGCGTGTTGGTTCGAGAAGAGAAAGGTACACAATTTCCTGTCTATTATGTAAGTCGGACCCTAGGAGATGCTGAAACCAGGTACCCGCATTTAGAGAAATTAGCCCTTGCATTAACAAATGCATCTAGAAAATTAAAGCCTTATTTTCAGTGTCATCCTATATGTGTATTAACTACATATCCACTTCAAAATATCTTGCATAAGCCCGAATTATTGGGCTGATTGGCCAAATGGGACATCGAGCTTGGGGGGTATGATATCGAATATCAACCCCGAACGGACATCAAGTCTCGAATTTTGGCAGACTTCGTGGCTGATTTCACGCCTGCCCTCGTGCCCGAAGTAGAAAAGGAACTCTTTCTAAAAACGGGCACATCATCGGGGGTATGGACCCTCTTCATAGACGGTTCCTCGAATGTGAAAGGGTCCGGGCTCGGTATAGTTCTAAAACCTCCTATAGGCAGCATCATTAGACAATCTATAAAAACTTCGAAATTGACTAACAATGAGGTCGGGTATGAGGCCATGATTGCAGGTATCAAACTAGCCAAAGGCCTGGGAGAAGAGGTCATCGAGGCAAAGTGCGACTCTCTTTTGGTAGTAAACCAAGTAAACGGGAGATTCGGGGTTTGAGAATATAGAATAAAAAGGTACTTAGACAAACTTCAAGTGACGTTGCATCGCTTCAAAGAGTGGACACTGGTCCATGTACCTCGAGAACAGAACAGTAAGACCGATGATCTTGGAAATTTGGGGTTATCGGTCGAAGAAGATGATATCGTCCTGGGGACTGTCGTCCAATTATCGAGGTCAGTGGTTGAAAAGGCCATGCGGAAATCAACTCAAGAAGTCTAACATGGGATTGGAGGAATAAGTACATCGAATACTTGAAGCATGGGAAGCTCCCCTCGGACCCAAAAGAATTGAGGGCCCTTCGAGCCAAAGAAGCTCGATTGTCACTCGATGAAAATTGAACATTATATACAAAGACCTTCGATGGACCAGTGGCAGTGTGCTTGGGAATGGGGGACACTGATTACGTACTACGAGAAATCCATGAAGGCACTTGTGGAAACCACTCCAGTGCCGATTCCTTGGTTCGAAAGGTGATCAGGGTGGGGTATTATTGGGATATCATGGAAAAAGATACTAAGGAGTTCGTTCGAAAGTGTGATAAATGTCAAAGGTTCGCACCAATGATCCATCAACTCGGTGAACAACTCCATTCGGTCCTATCCCCGTGGCCATTCGTGAAATGGGGGATGGACATCGTCGGCCCCCTACCAACGGCGCCAGGTAAAGCTAAGTTTATATTGTTTATGACTGACTACTTCTCGAAATGGGTAGAAGCACAGGCCTTCGAGAAGATAAGAGAAAAAGAATTCATTGACTTCATATGGTACCACATTATATGCTTGTTCGGGATACCCGCCGAGATAGCATGCAACAATGGAATCAGTTCATCAGAAGCAAAGTAACAAAATTCCTCGAGGACGAAAAAATCAAAAGAATTCTTTCATCACCTTATCACCCAAGTGGAAATGGTCAGGCTGAGTCCACTAACAAAACCATCATCCAAAACTTAAAGAAGAGGTTAGATGATGCGAAGGGGAAATCGAGAGAAGTATTGCCCGAGGTGCAATGGGCATATCGAACGACGTTGAAGTAAAGAACAGGGGAGACCCCATTTTCTTTGGTGTACGGATTCGAGGCATTGATCCAAGTCGAGATCGGGGAACCGAGCGTCAGGTTCCAGCATACCACCAAGGATTCGAACAACGAGGCCATGAACACTTCCCTCGAGCTACTAGATGAAAAACGTGAAGCCGCATTAGTCTGAATGGCCGCTCAAAAACAAAGGATCGAGAGGTACTACAACAGAAGAACTAACCTTCGGTACTTCGAAGTCGGGGACTTAGTTCTAAGGAAAGTCACCCTCAATAATCGAGACCCAAATAAAGGTAAATTAGGCCCTAATTGGGAAGGACCACATTGTGTCCTCGGAGTCGTAGGCAAAGGATCCTACAAACTTAGCACAATGGAATGCGAGCAACTACCAAACAATTGGAATATATTATTGCTCAAGCGCTATTATTGTTGAGGTATGACCTTCTCCCCTTTTCATTTATATTTCATACTAACTCCTTACAGGTGTTCGATTAGAGATATCAAAGCATCCTTCAGCTCGAAGACCTTGGGTTTTAAAGCATGCGTTGCACTCTTTTTCCCTTAGAATGGGTTTTATCCCAAATGGGTTTTACCGGAAAGGTTTTTAACGAGGAAAAAAATATATGCTACCTAAGGAAAAAATCAACAAGTATTCAAGGATTCTTTTCAATCAACCTCGAATAATGGGGGGCATCACCCTCAGAGGTTACATTTTCGAAGAAAACAATTCCTGTCAAGAGGGCCTTGACAGGAAAATGGTGTAATGGGCCAAACGGTCAAATGAGTTGTGTCCATATAAAGCAGTCGAGCCCTCAACGACAAAACATGTACGCATGTATCAATTATTCAAAGAAGCACTGTCATTATATCAAAACACTTCGTGCCCCAAAGAAGTCTACCATTTTTGCATCTATATTTCTACATGAAACGGCTCAAGGGCCAGAACCTCAAATGCATCCGAATACTTGGGGACTATCATCGACAGTCAACATATCGAGTCATTGAAAACTCGAACCTATAAGACCTCGAAGAGGCACACTCAAACCTATAAGACCTCAAAGAGGCATGCTCGAACTCATAATACCTCAATGAGGAATACTCGAACTCATAAGACCTCAAAGAGGCATCCTCTTGATATTAAGGCCAAGGCCACCACACTCGCGAACTAAAGGCTACGGCCATATAAAAGGCCATGGCCATATAAAAGACTACAGTCATATGCAAAGGCCACGGCCGAAATAATGCGACTCGGAGACGTCCGACTTCTGCCATAAAAACTAAAGGCCTTCAAATACTTCGAAAAACCGGTTAAACCAGGCTACCCTCGGCAAAATCAAACTATAAAGGGCTTCGATAATACCAGCCTTCGAAAAAACCTCAATAGGTATTCAATTATCATTACATATCGACTTACAAACGAGGTTCCAATCAATCGAACCTTCAAAAAATCAAACATGAATACAAAACATACATGCTAAGGCATACATAAATTCCACTAAGTCCTTAGCCATAAAGAAGGAAAATTTATAGCCATTTTAGAGGCCGAATTGTCCCTACCTAAAAGAGACTAAGAGCCAATCTAAAGATCCTAAGGGCCTATATTTTAGAGCCTAAAGTCCAACCTAAAAGATCCTAAAGAGCCTAAGGGCCGATATTTTAAAGTCTAAGGGCCAATACTTAAAGATCTTAAAGGCCGAAGCACACCATGCTCGAGACTTTACCTAGCTCGAACGCAAAAGTACCGAGCTAAATCCCAGCTCGAAGATCGAACCTAAGGTGGTAACCTATTATAAATCCTTGATCGAAACACAAAACTCGAGGGTTTACTCTGCCCCGAATTTGAACCAACGCTCAAAGATTATAGCATCAAAAATCAAGCAAACTTTGAAGAAAAATTGAAGACGAAGGAAATTCATTTCTTTGTTATATATATACAGAAGGTATTAAACAAGAGTTCTGCAAAACAAAAAAAATTACAAAAAGCTATAAAAAATTCTACCTACACCAGGGAGGTATCCCCCCCCCTCCCGGGCCAACAGCTTTCTCCGGACTGGATACTCCCTCGGGACCAGCCTCTTCCCCGAGAGTGGGATCTTCGTCAACCTTCTACTATTCATCATCTCCATCATCATCATCAGAGGAAAGGACAAATTTGGCATCAGGCTCATCTTCCTTAGATTGCTTTATCTCATCGGAGAGATTGAAGCCCTTAGCATGGACCTCTTCGAGGGTCTCCCTCCAGGATCGGCACTGGGCATAGTCATTGCTTCATTTCTCCCGGTCGGCAGCCCCCCTCAACTCCATCTGAGCATCGACACCATCCTTCAAATAGATGGCCACCGTCCTGTCAGCCTTGGTTTGAATTTCTCTGGCTTCGGCCCGGACCACCACAACTTTGGCCTCGATCTTCGCAAGGCCAGCCTCGAGATCGCCTATTTTGCTAGCCTGAACCAAGTTTCTCTCTTGAGCATTCCGAAGTTGAATCTCAAGGGCCGATACTTTTTCCAATGCATCATTTTTGGCCGTAGCAAGGATGTCCATCTTTTCCTTCCATTTATTACACTCAGAGTTGACTTGATCAACCTCACCACGAAGACGCTCCAGCATCTCTACCTTTTGTGCAGCTGAGACATTGAATTATTAGCCTCCAAAGACGGGAGAGGGAGCCCGTATTTTTTCAGAACAGAGGTTACCTGCTTCTCTAGATCGTCCTCGTATTCACGAGCTTTGGCCAACTTCGACCGAAGATGCTTCAATTCTTCCTCCTTCTTGTCACAAAGAAGTCTGAGGGTTTTCTCCTAGTTTGAAGATCTACACAACTCGGCTTCACAATGACGCAGTTCAGTCTTAAATTTGTCGAAGGCCTACTGATGTGTGGCTAGAATTCATGGTTTAACACAGTACGTGCCTTACATTTTATGTTCGTTAATGATGAAAATACACTTCGTATGTGCCTAATGAAGTCTATTTCATGTGTAGGTAAATTGGAGATGGAAGCCGAGTTAAATGGATGCATAAACATCGAAAATACGCTCAAGATTCAAAAAGGAGTGAACCGGGCTATAGCCGGGCGTTTAGGCTGTAAAGCCTGGCCTAGCCAGGCGTTAGGCAGGCGTTTGAGCCCTAACGCCAGGCCTGGCCAGGCGTTAGCCAGGCGTTTGGCCTGTAACGCTTGGTCCCTAGTCCAGTCCAATCCGAGTTTTGAAGGTTTTAAGTGTTTCCCGGTTTGAATAGAAGTCCTGATGCGAGGCTAGAATTTATGGTTTGATATGTTATATGCCTTACATTTTATGTGCGTTAATGATAAGAAAAACACTTTTTATGTGCTTAATGGAGTTTATTTCATGTGTAGGTGAAGTGGATATGGAAACGGAGCTAAATGGATGCAAATACGTCGAAAATACGCTTAAAGGTCGAAGAGGAAACACCTGGACGATAGCCGGGCGTTTGGCCCCTAAAGCCAGGCAGCCCCTGGCGTTAGGGGGGGTTTGGCCCCTAAATCCAGGCACCCCCTGGCGTTAGGGGGAGGTTAGAGCCCAAACGCCAGGCCTGCCCTAGCCTTAAGGGGGCGTTTGATCCCAAATGCCCGGGGTCCCAAATTCGGTCAATTCCGAGTTTGACGAGTTTAAGTGTTTCCCGGTTGGAATAGAAGTATCCTACACGTTTAGGGTTCGTCCTAAACATATAAATAGACCCCGAAAACACAACTTGAAGAGGATTCGAAGGATTTCGAAGAGAGGAAACCATTGAAGTGACAAAACATTGATTTTTACACCTTTTATGCATTACTTTGTAGTTCAATTATGCAATTTATTTTGGGTTTGATTCTTATGAACATGTCTAGCTAACTTCTTTAATCTAGGGTTTTGGTAGAACCCGTTGGGGATAAACTTATTGTGTTATTAATATAGTTTTGATTGGTTGATTTATCTCTATTTGTTCAACTACGTTCTTGTTGTAGTTGATTGAAAGGGCCCTCAATTAGTTGTTCCTATTTATTATGTATCAACTTGAGAGAGAGTGCATATTTAGGTAGTTGTTTGAACAACATCACTCCCAGAGTATAGACGAAAGTCATAACCGAGGGTTTAGAGGTTGGATTAGAAATAACGATACCTCGGGTGCAATCTAAAGTGAACTGTAACGCAATCTGGCTAGCGTAACTTGAAAGAGTGTGTCTAGTAAATTATCATAATTACTTGAGAGAGATTTATGGTAGATAGAGTGTTCATGATTGATACAGACAACTAATCAAACTATAAGAAATATCCGAGAAGTAAGTTCACCAACGGGGAAAACCATAACCTTAGACCTTTATCATCATTATTTACAACACAATGTTAGTAATTGCTAGTTATTATTATTGTCAGTAGAATTAGTAAAACATCACCATTTATATTAAAAAGTCTTGAGAGAATTGATTGAGTAAAAGTTGTGTATTCTAAAGATTTGATTGATACGTAAATTCCCTGTGGGATCGACTCTGGGCATAATACCCCGGATTGTATTTGCAACGCCCGTTTAGTATTTTATTAGACATAGTTGAGCATGATCAAATTTTGGCGCCGTTGACGGAGAATTAACGGTATTATCAATTGAGTTGGAAGAAATACAAAATTTTGAAATATAGTCAATTGTCTTCAAATTTTCGTTTTCACATTGAAAGTTTAAGGTTGGGTAACGTGTTGCAGGTGCATGCCTAGAAACTCATCGAGGACTGGTGAAGTAATTGAATCCTTATCAGACCTTGAGAAGGTTTTCAGGGCCATAAATCGGACCAACCGGAAAAGCAAACATCAACCACAAATTGAACAAATTGAAACCGATATAGAATATGCACATAACCGGAACAATCATGGGGATGATGTGGTAGACCCAGTCGCTCAAATAGGGGAAGAGGCTCCTTTATATTACTGGGCACAACCCACAGCTGAGAATTTGGCCACGACAATACTGGTTCCTCAGATACATGCCGAGTCCTTTCAGATAACAAATAATATGCTGCATCTATTGCAGAACAAAGGGCTATTCTCAGGGTCATACATTGAATACCCCCAGCAGCGCTTGAAAAACTTCTTGTCAATCTGCAAAACACAGAGGCAGCCTAACGTCACTCAGGAGGCAATAAAACTATTGTTGTTTCCAGTATCACTGGCTGGTGCTGCCCAAACTTGGCTAAACTCATTCCCCATCCACCTAACAAGACTGCCCAACAAATTGATGAAATCTTAAGCTTCAGACAGAAACCAGTTGAAACATTGCAAGAGACATGGGAATGATTTAAGAGTATGTTGGTTATCTGTCCACATCATGGCATTCCAGAGCAAATATTAGGGCAGCGTTTCTACATGGGTTTAGCTGATACTGTGAAAGCAAATGTTGATGCTTCAGCTGGTGGAGCATTCCTGAGCAAAACTTGGAGAGAGAGTCAAATCTTACTTGATAAAATGGCACAGAATTCAGGATGGACAACAAGGAATGCACCCATTACTCCTGTAGTTCATTCAGTGCCATTCGANACAGAATAGTGGAAATATGGGTTTCAGGGGACCACAAGGTAATGCAGCATCATATCAGAGGCCACAAGGTTATACCCATCAGAATCAGCAACAATCATACTACCCCCCTCAGCAACAACACGGGGGAAGGCAAGAAGATGGGTTTGCCAGGTTAGAAGCTATGATGCAGCAGGTAATTGGGTCAAATGCAAAGAGTAGATGTACATGATGCAGCTATTAAAATATTGAAATACAGTTGGGCCAGATATCTATGGAAGTAAACAGTCGTCCTCCTGGAACTTTACTCTGCAGATACTCAGGTAAATCCTGTGGACCAGGTCCCAAGGCAGCTGATGGCAGTGACTCTTCGCATTGGCAGAGAATTAAATTTGGAACTGGAAAGAGCTCATGAAAGCAGACATACCGAGACACTGGTACCCATGCCGACTGAACTTGATG
>ML327432.1:0-10189 GCA_005239505.1 Nicotiana paniculata
TCTCATTCGTGTCACTGAAATTACCAGATTCAATTTGGACAGCCTGAGTTGCGGCTTTGAGAGCTGATTGACTTATAATTTTGCTTGCCTTAAGACCATTTCTCCCATTTTGATTGCTTTCGAGAAGGATTTGCCAACTGCGGACATCATGCTTTGAAAATAATCTGGCTCTTGAGCCTGAAGGAAGACAGTGATTAGCTCGTGGTCACCCATGGGTGGCTTAACTCTAGTCGCTTGCTCTCTCCATTTAATGACATATTCCCTAAAACTTTCAGTTAGTTTCTTCTTCGGGTTTGAAAGGGAATTACGGTCTGGGGCGATGTCAATGTTGTATTGGAATTGTTTGACAAAGGCCCGGGCCATGTCATCCCAGACATACCAGTGAGAGGTATTTTGATCAATAAACCATTCAAAGGCTACCCCCACAAGTCTTTCCCTAAGATAAGTCATTAGCAATTCTTCATTTCTTCCTGCACCTCTTAGCTGATTGCAATACCTTTTCAAGTGGGCTATAGGGTCTCCATGTCCATCATACTTTTCAAATTTGGGAGTCTTGAAACCAAGTGGAAAATGAACATCGGGGAACATACATAGATCCTTGAAGGCAATACTCTTCTGACCTGCCAACCCTTGCATGTTTTTCAACTGTTGTTCTAAGCTTTTTAGTCTTTGGGTCATTTCATCATGTGCCATCTTTTGGGCAGGCTTCTCAATCTTTGCAGGAAGATCAAATAAGTATAAGTGATACTCAGGGGAGTGGTATTGTTCTTGCTGGGTAGCAAATTGTGACTCGTGAGTTTTCTTCTGTACCACTGTTGGCTGTGGGACAGTGAAGACAAGCATAACATCAGCGGTTGTCTGATTGGTTGTCAATGACAAACTTTGAGAGCATGCAACAGAAGTTCCAACTGTAGTCATGCAGTTGGGATAAGGACTGAACCTAGGTGGATAGAATTGATCGGGCAATGAAACCGGAATGGCAGTAGTCGAGATGGGTGTGAACACTGGTAAACCATGAGAAGAGAAGGGCGGTCCTTGGTCATTTGCCCATGCTTGACACATTTCAGTCATTTTCTGTTTCAGTACTCTATTTTCCTCAACCATGGTAGACTCTTGTTGAACCCTCTGACCCTGAGTCTCATGACCGCTTGTAACAGCTTCGATGTCAGCTGTCATTTTCCTTTGTATTTTGTGTTGTCAACTTACCATAAACCGACCACCTCAAGCTTTCTTCACAATTTAAAACAAAGACACGTTAGAATGGACTCAGTCGGTCCTTATTATCATTTTTTTTATTCTTCACTTTCTTCCTTTTTTTCAAAATCATTCAATCGAACCTGATGTGGGTTGCCTACATATCAGACGTTGCATGAATCAGATCTTGCGTAGTTCAGGAAGATTGGGAATAAAGTAAATAACCTAACTCTTTTTTTTTTTTGGATTTTGAATTTCTTTTTGTATTTATTTTGTTCGAAACAAAGACTTAAAAAGAAGAAAGAAAATATTTTTGGATTTAGATTTGTTTTTTTTTCGAGAATTTTTGAAAATAAAGACTTCTAAAAAAGAAAGAAAATAAATATTTATTTATTTTGGAATTTCGAAAGAAAAATTTCTAAATAAGAAAAGAAATATTTTTGGATTTTTGGACTTTTATTTTATGAAAGAAATAATTAAAGAAAAAGAAAATATTTTTGAAGCTTGAATTTTCTTTTTGATTTTCGAAAGAAGAATGAAAATATTTTTGTATTTTTAATTTTATCTTTTTTTTAATTTTGTTTTTTCGAAATTTTTTAAAGAAAGACTTCAAAAGAAGAAAGAAAATATTTTTTTGGATTTTTTATTTTTGTTTTTGTTATAAATAGAACTCTATTTAGAGTGAATGTCTATCTTTTAGAGAGTTCTACTTTGTGGCTAAGTCATTTTTTCCCTATAAATAGAGGGGTCTTACCCCATTGTAAATCATCCAAAAATTCAATAAGAATTTCCTTTATCTCTTTCTCTACAATATTGTTCTTGTTCTTTATTGTTTCATAACACGTTATCAGCACGAGACTCTACCGTCTCAAGAAGCTCTTTGAGAAGATTAAGCAAATATGGATACCTCACAAAGGAAATTTGGATCAATGTTTAATTATAAAAATATTTGTTTAGTTGATTAATGTACGACACATATAATATTCAAAGAGAAGAAATATTTCTCTCATTTAAGTATGTGTAAGGCAGGCATTACTATAATTTATGGGAGTAGTAAATTAATTGAAGGCTCTGGAAGAGCTACTATAACTCTACCTAAAGGAACAATACTTATAATAGAGAATTCAATGTTCTCCTCCAAGTCCAAAAGGAACTTGTTGAGTTTTCAAGATATCCACCGAAATGGATATCATATTGACACAATAGATGAGAATAATCTTGAATATCTCATCATTACCAAGAATGTCTCTGGCCAAAAGAGGGTTATTGAGAAGTTCCCATCTTTATCTTGTGGCCTGTATTGGACAAGAATTAGTGCAATTGAAGCACATTCTATTGTAAACCATAAGGTTACTGATTCCAATACTTTTGTACTTTGGCATGATCGATTGGGACACCCTGGATCAATTATGATGAGACGAATTATAGAAAACTCAAATGGGCATCCATTAAAGAATTTAAAGATTCTTTTAAATAATGAATTTTCTTGCACTTCTTGTTATCAAGGCAAGTTAATTATTAGACCATCACCAACAAAGGTTGGGATTGAGTCCCCTGCGGTTTTGGAACGTATACAAGGGGACATTTGTGGACCTATTCACCCACATAGTGGGTCGTTTAGATATTTTATGGTCTTAATAGATGCATCCTCTAGATGGTCTCATGTGTGTCTTTTGTCATCTCGCAACCTCGGGTTTGCAAAATTAATGGCACAAATAATTCGATTGCGGACGCAATTTCCCGATAATCCAATTAAGTCTATTAGACTTGATAATGCTGCTGAGTTTTCATCCCAAGCATTTAATGATTATTGCTTATCAAATGGGATAAAAGTGTAACATCATGTAGCTCATGTTCACACTCAAAATGGCCTTGCAGAGTCTTTAATTAAACGTCTGCAATTGATAGAAAGACCGTTACTAATGAAAACAAGGCTGCCCACTTATGTTTGGGGTCACGCCATTTTGCTTGCAGCAATGCTAGTTCGTCTCAGACCGACAAATTATCATAAATATTCCCCATTGCAATTAGTTTTGGGTCATGAACCTAATATATCCCATTTAAGAAATTTTGGATGCGCAGTATATGTGCCTGTAGCACTGCCATATCGCACCAAAATGGGTCCCCAAAGAAGGTTAGGAATATATGTTGGGTTTGAATCGCCCTCCATTATTCTCTATCTTGAAACATTAACGGGGGATTTATTCACTGCTCGATTTGCATACTGTCGATTTGATGAGACACTTTTCCCAAAATTAGGAGGAGAAATTGGTGAAACCAAATCGAAAATTTTGTGAAAAAATCCATCATTATCTCATCTTGATCCACGTACCTTTATTTATGAAAAAGAGGTACAAAATATTATGCGTTTTCAAAGAATAGCAAATCAAATGCCAGACGCATTTACGGATTTGAAAAGGATAACAAAATCAATATCCCTGCAGAGAATGTTCCAATCCGTATTGATGTCCCTATTGGACAATGTTCTAGTGTCATAGCTAATGAGTCAAAAGCACGCCTAAAACGTGGCAGCATTGGGTTATAAGGATCGAATTCCTAGAAAAAGGAAAATAAATGATCAAAATGACAAACGAAAGAATCTCATGAAGAAATTCAAGATTTAATAAATTCTGAGATTCATGAAGAAACCATTGAGCCCGAGACTCAAGATAATAAGGAACTATCAATAAATACAATCGATATTGAGACAAATTTGAATCGAGTGGATATAGTGGTGTATTATGTATTTGCATATAATGTTGCATCTAGCATTATGCAACATAGCGAGTATATTGAACCTCAATCTGTTGGAGAATGTCGACAAAGACATGATTGGCCAAAATGGCAAGAAGCAATCCAATCAGAGTTGAATTCACTTGCGAAACGTGAAGTTTTTGGGCTTATAGTCCAAACACCTAATGGCGTTAAGCCTGTTGGCTATAAATGGGTCTTTGTACGCAAGAGGAATGAGAAAAATGAGGTACAAAGATATAAGGCACGCCTTGTTGCACAAGGATTTTCACAAAGGCCTGGTGTCGATTATGAAGAGACATATTCACCCGTCATGGATGCTATAACGTTCCGTTATCTCATTAGTTTTGCTGTCCATGAAAAGCTTGACATGCATTTAATGGATGTGGTTACCGCCTACCTTTATGGCTCACTTGATAATGAGATATACATGAAAATTCCTGAGGGGTTTAAAATTCCTAACGCACATAATTCAAAGTCCCGAAAAATATTTTCAATCAAATTGCAATGATCTTTGTATGGTCTAAAGCAATCAGGACGTATGTGGTATAATCGTCTTAGTGAGTACTTATTAAAGGAAGGTGATATAAATGATTCCATTTGTCCATGTTTTTTTATAAAGAAAACAACATCGGAATTTGTTGTACTTGCCGTATATGTTGATGACATAAACCTTATTGGAACTCCTATAGAACTCCAAAAGGCAATTGATTATTTAAAGAAAGAATTCGAGATGAAAGATCTCGGAAAGACAAAATTATGTCTTGGTTTGCAAATTGAACACTTGGCAAACGGGATTTTTGTGCATCAATCTACCTACATAGAAAAGGTACTGAAACGGTTTTACATGGATGGAGCACATCCATTAAGTACTCCGATGGTTGTTCGATCACTTGATGTGAATAAGGATCCATTCCGACCTCGAGAAGAGAATGAAGAGCTACTTGGTCCTGAAGTACCATATCTTAATGCAATTGGTGCACTAATGTATCTTGCCAACACTACAAGGCCTGACATAACTTTTTCAGTCAATGTCTTAGCAAGATATAGCTCTGCTCCTACAAGGAGACATTGGAATGGAATCAAACACATATTGCGGTATCTAAAAGGAACTACCGATATGGGCTTATTTTATGGCAATAATTGCAGTCCCGATCTTGTTGGTTGTGCCGATGCTGGGTTTTATCTGATCCACACAAGGCTCGGTCTCAAACAGGTTATGTGTTTACATGTGGAGGCACTGCCATATCTTGGCGATCGACTAAGTAATCGATCGTGGATACTTTATCTAATCATGCAGAGATAATTGCTATTCATGAAGAAAGTCGAGAATGTGTGTGGTTGAGGTCTATAATACATTTTATTCGAGACAAATATGGTTTGAAGTGTGACAAACTACCCACGATTTTCTATGAAGACAATGCAGCATGCATAGCCCAATTGAAGGGAGGAGTCATAAAAGGAGATAGGAAAAAACACATTTCACCAAAGTTATTTTTCACACATGATCTTCAAAAGAATGGTGATATCAATGTGCAACAGATTCGTTCAAGTGATAATATGGTTGATTGTTCACAAAATCTCTACCAACGTCAACCTTCAAGAAGCTAGTGTACAAGATCGGGATGTGAAGACTCAAGGATGTGAATTGATGCTCTCATCAGGGAGAGTTAATGCGCGTTGCACTCTTTTTTCCTTACAAGGTTTTGTCCCACTAGGTTTTCCTTGCAAGGTTTTTAACGAGGCAACCAAAAAGCGCATTTCTAAACATGTGTACTCTTTTNCTTTGTGGCTAAGTCATTTTTTCCCTATAAATAGAGGGGTCTTACTCCATTGTAAATCATCTCAAAAATTCAATAAGAATTTCCTTTATCTCTTTCTCTGCAATATTGTTCTTGTTCTTTATTGTTTCATAACAGTTTTTGAATTTTTGGGAAAAAGACTCCTTAAAAAAGGTAGGAATTTTTTTTTTTTTGGATATTGATTTGATTTTTCTTTTTGAATGAAAGACTTCTTAAAATGAAAGAAAATATATTTGGTTCCCGTCGATGGGGATTAGGGAGGTTTTCCAATTAAAGTGATATTAATCAAAATGGGATAATTTATTTATTTTCAGAATCTCCACTTGGGATAATTATATGGTGTCCCAATTCACCGGTTTAAACTCCTAAATCGAGGAAGTTTGACTCTATATTACAGTCTACGAAACACAGAAATCCGGGTAAGAAATTCTATTAACCCGGGACAAGGTGTTAGGCATTCTCGGGTTCCGTGGTTTTAGCACAGTCGCTCAACATTAATAATTGGATAAATTATCTGTTTTAATACATGTTTTAAACCTATTGTGCATTTTAACCTTTTTACTTTTTAGCCGATTTTAAATATTTTAAACAATTAAGGAGTTTATTTAAACAAGTCGCGATGTCGCGCACTTGTTATTTTGTACACATCGCAAATCATGTCACAGGAACCGTACCCATGATTCTACAACATGTTTATTATAATTATTTGAAATTAGGGATCGACTCACGCCAGCGTGCACTCGAATTTTGGAGTTACGTATCTATGACTATGCCACGGGAACCTTCCCCATAGTCACGATATTTATTATTTATTAATTACTCCTAAAGAAAAATAAAATGCTCATAAGTTGATTTCCTAATTTGATATTTAATTATAAGATGTCCGTGATTTATGGAAATTGTTTGAACAAGTCGCGGTGTCGCGCACTCGTTTATTTTTGTGCACATTGCGAATCACGCCAGGGGAACCGTACCCGTGATCTACAACGTGCTTATTTTATTATTGTTAGAAGTTGTGGTCGGTCACATGAAATGTGCACCGTAATGGGATTTACGTATCGTAACCATGCCATGGGAACCGTACCCATGGTCACGATAATTTATTATTCGCGCCTAAAGCAAACTACGGTGTTAATGAGTTAACTAATTTTTCTAAGATTTGAGATTATGGCAAAGGCATAGGTTACGAAATTAATTGTACCTTTATACTGCAAGGCCTCGTCTTACTAGCACTATAAGGTTAGTTGTCAACCAAAACGTAGATAAGCGGATTATTAAATTCATGGTTAACATATATGATAGCATAAATATTTTCAGTTCAAGGGATAATGCTCGACGGCAAATATCAATATGATAACATAAGATAAAGCAATTTATGGATAAAATGAGATGGATGCTGCTTAGCAAAAACAAGCTCTAATTTTGAATTGAAGAGATCAACTCTATTCTACTTACTTTGAGTTGTTCATCTAGCTAGATCATAGATTGTATTTCCATCAACAGAGATGAGAGGCCTCCAGGGAAGTTTGGGGAATGTTCTTTATTTAGCGAAATACTTCAAACCAATTTACAATAAATCAGAAGACATACCAAAACAAACGGAGAACTCGTCATGAGGCGAAGAATCTCGCCGAAAAGCTCACTAATCTCATATCGGAAACCTCGACAATGACGGAACCTCATTTGATCATTTTTAGCTGATTTTGGGGCGGGATTGGACTGATTTTCGGAGTGTTTTAGTGCTAGAATGTGTTGGGTCTTGGCAGGCTATGCTTGATGCATTTTTATTGGGTTGAGAAAGGGATGTTTCGGGCTCGCCGGATTCTGGCGATTTCGTCAGTCCAAGTGAGAGAGACGATGGTTGTATGTGTGGTTGGTTCTGCCGACGTCTAGTGAGGTGATGGGTGGGCAAAGCGCTGCTGCTCTTAGGGTGTTTTTGAAGAAGAAGCATGAGTGTTAGGCTTGGAGTCTTAGAGATTAGGGTGGGGGTAATGGGCTAAGAAGACTGGGCTTAAGGCAATTGGGCCGAAAATTGGGCCAAAGACTAAAAATTGGACCTCTCATTAAAATGGGATAAACCAACCCAAAAATTCACTCTTCCTTCTAAAAATTATATAAAATTTATAATATAAAATATAAAACTAATTCTAATTAATAAAAATAAATAATATTATATTGTGGAACTATTTTGGTATTTTTTTCAAAGATTATATAAAAATAAAAATCCTAGTAAGATAGTATGACTACAAAACATTAATGAAACTATTTTTATAATGTTCATTTTTGTGACAAAATAAGGCAAAAGAGTCAAAACTAGTTAAAATAGTGATATTAGACCCAAAGTAAATATTTAAAGCTAAAATGTGTAAAATTTCGGGGAAGGTAAAAAATTACATGTCTACAATAGAGGAAGGAAGTTCTAGCAGACATCAAGAGGAACATGTAGTAGATCTTGTTCAAGCAGAGACATCTAGTCGCCCACAAAGACAACACCAATTACCGGCTTGTTTGCAAGATTATGTTGTTGGCGATGATAATGATTTATCCGATGAAGATATTGTAAATTTTGCCTTATTTGCAGATTGTGATCCAGTTACTTTTGAGGAAGCTGTTAAAGCTGATTGATGGCTTCATGCAATGATAAAAAAATTCATGCTATTGAGAAAAATAATACATGAGAATTGACTAATTTACCACCCTCAAAAAGACCTATTGGAGTCAAGTGGGTATACTAGACCAAGTTCAAACCAACTAGAGAAGTAGATATTTACAAAGTAAAGGAAAATTATATTGATGATATTTTGAAGGGATTTACCATGTGGTTAGAGACAAATCATATATGGACAATATTGAAGAGAAATTGAAGTTAAATAAGGATGATACTCGTGATTTTGTTGATGCAACATATTTTAGGGAACTGGCGGAAAGACTAAGGTACTTGACTTCTACAAGGCTTGATGTTACTCATGACATGCTCAAGTTTGAATTTCTTGGTTTAAGGGAGGCTGTTGGAAATTAAACCAAGATTAATTATTATTCCTACGTCGTCTAATATTTGGTATTTACTAGTTTATTTAATTTATGTCTAATTAAGATTCAGAATCAAAATTATGTAGAAATAGGTTTTCTAGATTCTAGTCAATTCTGATTTTGTAGTATTATAAATAAGGGTGCTACTAAATATTTTCTATTGCGGAGAGGTAGCTATAATGTAGAGAGATTCAAGAGTTTATGAGTTGTGAAAAATCTTCCTACCACGTTCTCTCCCTAGTTTAACAAATTTCTTCTATGTAGTCTTTGTTGAAGTTTTTGCTTGTGGCTAAATTATTATTGAAGAATTAACCCAACATCCCACCCAATTGCTTAAACTAAATATAGCTGATTGAGGTATAATATATGCATAATTTATGTATTATATATGTATAATTATATATAATCAACATATAAACTATGTATATAACTAGAAAAAGTAAATAATGAATATGACCGACTATTTATGTAAAGACCCCTAAATCATTCTTGGGATATTTGAATCCTTCTGTCAGTACATGTAACTTAATCCATTAATTAGATAGAGAATGTTAAGGATTCATGATGTCATGACTCAGGACTATGCCTAAATCATATGAGAAAATATCGTTCAAAGTTTCTAACTTATTTGGTATGATAATTGGAAAAATTGGTTAGCAGTGTTTTTTCACCTAACATTCTATTTAACAAACATAGACATTTTGTTTGACTTCCATATTACTATAATGTATTTAAACTATTAAAATTGAATTTTTATTATTTAGTTTTTTTATTTTACTAGCCTAACGTCTGTAGTAGAGGGATAGTGTCACATATCAATTTAGCTTAGGCCTACAATAATTAATTGGGATTTTGCCTAAGTTTGGCTCAACCACCAAAACGGACTTTTGAAAAAATCCTTGGCGCCTACACATGAGTCATGACCCAATTGTGGGTTTTTTTTATCAAGGATTTAATTTATATAAATTACTATTAGTGTAATTTTCATATGTTAGCCTACAGTAAGATTTTAATATTGTACATGAAAGAAACCACATCCCATGATTAATTAGAGAAGTTTTTGGAAAAAGTTTCGAGAGTATTACTCCATTTGTTTTGAAAACAGAATTTTTTTATTTTTCCATAATCCCATAATACATCGTAGTTCAATAACATTTTCATGAATAACGTGACACGTTATATATTCGACAAAGCATTTTTCTAAAGATATTTCCAAAGTCTAAATCTCTAAAACTTAAACTAAAACTAAATCCAAAATATATATATATATATGGAAGAAATCCTAATTTGTCTGCGTTTTTGTCCAAAGACATATACTTCCACCGTCAACGGCAAATACCTAATACAAACTGGAAGTCAAGGTTCTAACCTTAATGAAATACTACTTATTTGGAAGAAAAAAAAAATATATA